>CAIGQZ010032287.1:5187014-5206456 GCA_903798205.1 Danio tinwini
GTGTGTGTGTGTGTGTGTGTGTGTGTGTGTGTGTGTGTGTGTGAGTGAGTGTGTGTGAGTGTGTGTGTGTGCGTAAATATAGAGCTTAATAGTCAACAAATGCTAAAGTATAAGAACATTACTAAAACAGATAAATGCACAGTTTGTTTAATGTAAATTAAAACCTCATCAATACACACTGCATTTGCAAGTAAAAGCTGAATAAATAAATATGTAACATTACAATGATATTTTAGACATAAAATTATGGCTAATACAAAATAATTTGTCTAAGACAATAAACACATGAAAAATCATCCACATTGCATCCCATTTGTGTGCAATTATTCGAGCTGAAAAATGTGTGTGTGTGTGTGTGTATATGAGTGTATGTGCGTGTGTACAGTATGTGTACATGTGAGTGTGTTTGAGTAGGCGTATGTATGTGTGTGTGCGTGCATGTGTATGCGTATGAGTGTGTGCGCATGCTTGCCTGTGCAGGGATGTCCCAGGTCAGTCTGGATGGAGGAGGCAGAGTCGGGGCCACGTCTCCTTTACAGTGACCCTCTTCATTATAACCCAGCTGGAAACAGTCGGTGGTCATCACATACTGACAGAGAAACAGATGGACAGCTAAATTACAACACATTATGAAGGTTATACAGTTCAGCCAAAGATGTGCCACTTTATTAATCAAAAAATATATATATTATTACTTTAAAGGTGCAGTATGCAAGTTTTACACCCAGTGGTTGAACTAGGTATTGCACTCCTGGATTAAAATAAACGAAAGCACGGGTTGCCAGATTGAGGAGCGAGTGATTTAAACTGTGTTCTAAAAAAAAGCAACGACGCGCAATAGAGGGAATGTTTTCCATATTAAAAGGAGTTTTGGTTCTAACCAACACCTCGAATTGATATATTAGAAATGACTTCTATTTCTCACAGCTGAACAACAGAAAACTATGATCACCTCAGGTAAACCTCATGTGCTTTATTCAGTGCTAAATGCTAACAATGTGAGTTTGAATGCCATTTTACATGACATTTATTGCAATATACTGAAAGCAGCAGCAGATAGTTCACCTCAGATCTTGTAATTTAACTTTAGAACTAAACACGGGATTCAGCATCTACATTCGGAAATCTTAAAGAGGTTTATCATGTATTAAATAGATTATAAACCTTACCGTTTCATGAGTGAGTGCATATTCTGTGCTTCTAAATGGCTATATTGAAATTTCTGTCGTGTTTTGTCTGGTGCAAACAGCCAAATTTCTCATTACTGCGTATCTCATCATAAAGCATGTTGTTTGGACACGCGGTTACAAATGTAACCTGCTCACCTAATGTTTACATTTGTAATGAATGAATGAATGAAATACGAGGTTTTCCACTAAGGCAACCCGGAGTGCTGAATTATAATTGGCTAAACTGGCATTGGACAGATAAAAAAAAAAACAAACAAAGAGAGCGTTCCGCCACGGAAAACACATTTTCAAAGCTAAATATCTGACTTCAGCATTGTTTTTAAGATAAACAAGTATGTTCACTTGGCATGTTTCTTAAATATCTGCAAACATATTATGCTATTTTTATGCTTTAGAAGAGTCAAAAACTTACATACAGCATCTTTAAATAGTGCAGTTAGTGTTGATAATGTTATTTAAAAAAATAGCAAAATACTGAAACAAAATGAGATGTAAATATATATTTTAAAGGGCACCTATTTTACCCCTTTTTTAAGATGTAATATTAATATTATGGTTCTTCTGAGTGTGCCAGTTTAGGTTAAGTTCAAAACACAATTCAGATTTTTTTATTATGATGTGTTAAAAAGTAACATTTTGGGGGTGTGTACACAGTTCGCTGTTTTAGGGGCGTGTTGCTTCACATGAAAATTTGTTTCAACTTCCCTTCCAAACTTAACAAGGGGCGGAGCCAAGAGCTCCAAGACAGAGGCAGACAGAGAGAAGCTACATGAGTGAGAGGACCAGCATTCAGCCGTACATGTACGACTTGGACACAGACCAAGCAGATGTCTTTGTATGGTTTTACAGCTGTGTGCTAGTTTATAGCTCTTAGCCTGTAGCCTACACCGAGACTAATAACCAAGCTCACTGAATTAACTTTGACTGAAGGGCATCATACAACGGATGCACCGCGACACGGCGCGCACGTGACAGTTGAAAGTATTGTACACTTGCGGCGCCGGTGTGTGTCCCCTGATAGAAACTTATGTTTAGAATTAAGAAATGCATGCCGCTGTGTGGCGCGACGCTGCGTGTCACCGAGCGGCGCTTCTGGTGTACGACTTGCTTGAGGTTATAACTAAAGGGCACCTGATGCGCCGCTCAGAGCCACGACACGGCACCCCAGACGCGCACATTCACATGTTATTTAAAACGAAACTATTCAGATAACGCTCTGTGGTGCGGCAGAAATATAAACAGTGTCCTGAGCAGGGCCAGCGCGTCCATAGAGGCGACCTAGGCGGCAGAATAGTGAGCGAACTCCCCGGGGTCCTCACTTTCATCCGCGACACCTACCCCCTCCCTCCTAGTCCTTACTTTCATCCGAGGCACCGTGAAATGCATGGCGCTGCACGTCGTTAGTTCGTTATTTCCAATGGAGGGACGCACACGTAAGCCAACGCGCTCGCACTTTCCAGCTGCACCTAGTTAAGATGACAGGGAGCTTCTGTGACCGCGGGAAATGCAAACCGCTGAAGTTTAAGGAAGACGCAATGAAAAGTACACATGTATGCAAACACTGGCGCGGAGGAGAGCGATATTGTGGTGAATGTTGAGCCCAATGAGCCCTACATATAAAAATAGAGCAAGGGTGTTTCTTTGGTGCCGTCGATTTGACTCACACGCTGAAAATGGCGGACGTGAAACAACATACTGAGAATATGGTAATGCGCACCTGTCAATCAATATTGGTGGGCGGGGGGACCGCACTCCTATGTCAAGTTGCGGTCAATCTCAAAACCGCTCCAACTGGTCCACCGTTTTTATGTTGTTAAATTGAAAAAAAAAGGACTGGGTCTGTTTATATTACCCCAATATGACGATCTATACACTATACCTACACATATGTCTGTCCAAACAGCTTGAAAAGTAGATTTTTCACCATAGGTGCCCTTTAAAAAAGGTTGAGAAAGCAAACACGAGAAAGAACTGAACTTACTAAAACTGAAATAAAAACAAAGCTAAATAGAAATAAAATGACAAAAGCAAAAGTATAAGAATATTACGAAAATATATAATAAATGCATTTTTAAAATGTAAATAAAAAGATATTAATAACGCATAGTACATTTAGTACAATATTTACACAGATATATGCAAGTGAAAGCTGAAATTTTAATATTTAACATTACAATGATAATTTATTCATTCATTTATTTTATTTTCGGCTTAGTCCCTTTATTAATCCACCGCCAACTTATCCAGCTTATGTTTTACGCAGCGGATGCCCTTCCAGTTGCAACCCGTTACTGGGAAACATCCATACACTCTCATTCACACACATACACTACGAACAATTTAGCTTACCCAATTCACCTATAGCGCATGTGTTTGGACTTGTGGGGGGGAACCAGAGCATCCAAAATAAAAGTCTACATTTACATAATATACACGTGTGTGTCAGTGGCTCAGTGGTTAGCACTGTCGCCTCACAGCAAGAAAGTCACTGGTTCGAGTCCCGGCTGGGTCAGTTGGCGTTTCTGCGTGGAGTTTGCATGTTCTCCCTCTGTTGATGTGGGTTTCCTCCAGATGCTCCGGTTTCCCCCCACAGTCCAAACACATGCGCTATAGGGGAATTGAGTAAGCTAAAATTGTCCGTAGTGTATGTGTGTGAATAAGTGTGTATGGATGTTTCCCAGTACTGAGTTGCAGCTGGAAGGGCATCTGCTGTATAAAACATATGCTGGATAAGTTGGCGGTTCATTCCACTGTGGCAATCCCTGATAAATAAAGGGACTAAGCCGAAGAAAAAAGAATGAATGAATGAATATGTGTGTATGTATACATAATACACACTCATTCGTGCAAATCTGAGAAAATACTTTCTTTCTGGTAACATTCATTTTATTTTAAGTAACAACAAATATTTTAACTTACATCAACCATTAAAAGACTGAAAAAAACAAACAAACAGGGATTTATTTTAACTTTGATTTCACAAGTAAAATCTCTTGCGATTTGTAATATTGTTTTCAAGAGTGTCCTTAATGTACTTTTTAATTTTTCATTTATTAATTTCTTCATTGCCTAAACACTTTCTCACCTCCCACAGATGAGCCATTATAGGAGCGTCCGCCCAGGAGTGTTCAGCGTTCAGGCCATTCTTCCCGTTTTTATACAACACCACAGTGAAGGACTTATCGAACCACCTCAAACACAAACACACATCCATTATGAACACAGAGAATATCATGCCTGAATGTCACTAGAAATTAAAACAATATGTAGATGATGTAATATTCAGCCCCATTAGAATTTTGTGTCCAATGGTTCTTTAGATCAAAACATACTAATTGTACAAGATTTGTGTGTATTTTCAAAGCAAAACATAATATGTGAAGCAAATAAATGCATATGTTTTGAGAAAAGTTTTTTAGGCCACAAACCTAACAAAATGTCCATGCAAAGTCATGGAGGAGCTGATTAGACAATTGAAGTCAGAATTATTAGCCCTCCTGAATTATTAGCCGCCCTGTATATTTATATTTTCTCCCCAATTTCTGTTTAACTGAGACATTTCTAAACAAATTAGTTTTAATAACTCATCTCTAATAACAGATTTATTTTATCTTTGCCATGATGACAGTAAATAATATTTGACTAGATATTTTTCAAGACACTTCTATACAGCTTAAAGTGACATTTAAAGGCTTAACTAGGTTAATCATGGCAAAAAAAAGTTTGTTCTGTAGACTATCAAAAAAAAAATTGCTTAAGGAGGCTAATAATATTGACCTTAAAATGGGTTTTAAAAAATGAAAACTGCTTTTATTCTAGCTGAAAAAAGACGACTTTCTCCAGAGGAAAAAATATTGTAGGAAATACTGTGAAAAATTCCTGAATCTGTTAAACATCATTTGGGAAACATTTGAAAAGAAAAGAAATTCAGAGGAGGGCGAATAATTCTGACATCAGCTGTATATGTACTGTATATTTATTTATTTGTTTGCATATTAACTGAAATTTTTTGGATGGATGAACGGTTCTCACCTGTCGTAGCACTTGCCGTGCAGCAGGGATTTGGCGTATCGGTCCAGATTTCCAGCAGGATCATCTCCCATCATGCCTTGCTCATCATCATCCAGAGCCACGAAGAAGGCAGCTTTCTCAATGCAGTCCAGAGATCTCTTATTCACACCTGAGCCGAAGAACTCCTTCCTGGTCTGAGCCCAGGGGATTCTGGAAAACATCGTTCAAAACATCTGAGTGTTACTTTAGTAACCAGAAACTGAAAACTGTAGGAATAATTCACATCAAAATTAACTTAAAGTGCATCCTTTTTTGTTTTTATACCATGAAAGGATTCGGGATAATATAATTGCAATTGTGAAATACCTAAATCAGGGTTCATAAAAAACATTTTTAAATCTTCACAATTTTTTTTTCATTCATTTTCCTTCTGCTTAGTCTCTTTTCAGGGGTCGCCCTTAATTTCGTTATTGCCAAATACCTGTCATATTTTAGAATTTATTTTAATTTGTTAATAAAGACTTATTTTTATTGATGTGTTGGCCAATTTAAAGGCTTAGTGCAGGGGTGCTCAACCCTATTCCTGGCGATCGACTTTCCTGCAGTTTTCAGTTGCAGCCCTTATCAAACACACCTGCCTGTAATTATCAAGTGCTCCTCACGTTCTAAATAATTGGTTCAGGTGTGTTTGATCAGGGTTAGAGCTGAAATCAGCTGGAAGGTCGATCGCCAGGAACAGGGTTGAGCACCCCTGGCTTAGTGTATATACCTAGGCCTATTTAGAGTGCTGAGATGTTACGATGTTACAGAGGACTTATTTTATTACGTTTGTTATGAATAAATTGTGTTAAACACATATAAACGACTCATTTATGAAAAAGGTGTCAAACTGTAAACGAGTTTAGGCTTTTAAAAAGCTGTCAATTAAAATGTACTTGTCGGGCTCGGGCCGAATTCTGTCGGGCTCGGACCCTATTGGGCCTAACTTTTATGGCCCGATTACAGCTCCACCCTGTATATACCTATATATGCATGTTAGTTGTGCGTTTGTTGTGCGTTTGCTGTGTGTGTGTCTGCTGCATCTCGTCAGCAGCACCTGTCTCCAGCAGTCAGAGCTGCAAGTTTGGCCTCTCCGGACGCAGGCGGCGACGGGTCATCGAGGATGCGCTGGATCTGCTGCTCGATCTCTCTTGGGGAAAGCAGGCGACCCGCGTTATACAACCACAGGCGGAAATACCGGCCCCGGTGGAAGACAACCACATACTCACTGTCCTGCCAGTGCATCAGTGAATCTGCACACACACAAATACAAACAAACACACACACCACATTAGTTTTTTTCATTCTGACTGTAAAGATGAAAACAAATGTTAGACGGAGCTTGGGGAATTAATTTGATGATTAAGGTTGGTTGATGTTTTTCATTGAATGATTGCTATTGGTGAATTTAGACAGGAATAAAGTGTACAGTTTTCTCCAGTTATGATCGATATTGGCATGTTTATTGACTACTTCTTTATAACAAATTAAAATCAATATCTGAAGGGATTTTATGTTATAATGTCTCTCCTAATGGGATGGGAAAAAAGTAATAAAGATCAACATGTTTATAATCGTGGTTGGTAGATTTCTTTCATTGGATGATTGCTATTGGTGAATTTGGACATGAATAAAGCTATATAGTGCCCAATTCCAATCCCAATCCCAATTCCAGTTATGATCGATGCAGCAGGGAAGATGAATGCTGATAAGCGTTGGCATGTTTATTGACTACTTTTTCTTAACATAAATTCAAATCAACATCTGGAGGAATTTCATGTTAAAATCTTTCTTTTAATGGGAGTGGAAAAAATTTACGGTATTGAAGATCAACATGTTTATAATTGTGGTTGGTTGTTTTTTCATTGGATGATTACTATTGTTGAATTTGGCCATGAATAACATTATAAAGTGTTAAAAAGAGTCCACTTTTCTCCAGTTAGGATCGATGCAGCAGTGAAGATGAATCTTGACAAAGATTTTCAGGTTTATTGGCTACTTTCTTTTCTAAGACTTTTCTCAATGTAAATTTCATTCATTGTCAGGAGGGCTTTATTAATATAATGTTTCTCCTTGTTAGGGAAAAAAATGTAATGTCTCGTGAAGTGCTTTGAAATGTGCATTTTTATTCGATGTTTGATGTAATCTCAACTGAAACATAAAGAGAGGGTGGGGTATAGTGTAGCTCCTCTCCTTTAAAAACAGCCAATAGCGTATTGTCTTATCACCGCTCTGTCAGTGGGAGTCATTGAGCTCAATATTTCACTTTAATTTTATTTAGGCTAGATTATTATTCTATTCAACAAACCAAAACAATCTTACGACAACTCGTGTTTTGGTGCTGAAGCATATACCGGACTTGTTTTAAAGCACTTCACCCCAAAGGCTATTTTGTTATTCTTTATTCCTTTAAATAATGTAGCCTAGTTGTCTTTTTAATGATTAATGAAGGAATTGTAATGCTATGTTTCATTGTTTGTCTTTATTTACAAGTAGTAGAGTATTTACAGCTAATGTATAGGCTACATCTGTCTGTTCGCATCCCGTCCCTTTGTGCCACCTGGCGGCATAGTCGCAAACTGCGGTCATGCCTAGAAAACACATTATTTTTCCTTCAGAGCGGCGGCGGTACATGCTCTGGCGGTAATGGCCATTTTAAACTCTCACCTACTGTATGTCAGATACTAGAGAGCATTTGATTGGTCAGAAGATTTGATGAGAAACTAAACTATGAGTTGATGTGAATAAAACCCATTTAGGCGGATGTGACAAACTACAAAATGCACATATTTATATAAATTTGATACATTCTAAACGTAAATTGTCACTGTTTTGGAGCTCGCTATCTTATCAATAACCTGAAAACAATACTGATACCAACATCTAATAAACTTTGTTTTTATTTCATTACAACCAAAATCAGCATACTGTATGTGGCATAGTAGGAGCATTTTGCATCACTAGTTTTGGTGTGTTGTGTTTATAATGGGAATTGATAGAGCGCCAGAGGTGGAGCACACAAACGACATCGGTGGCGCCCATGGTCTAAAATAAACTGGAATAAATGTGAATTATTTTGAATAATGTAAAGATGTTGTGCTTTTTTTCTACGTATTTCTCAAAGAGGCATCATTTACATTATATTAAGATACCTGAAGTTACCTTTAAAAATGGTAGGGTTTGGGTGGATGACATCTGAGTGTGTGTGTATCTGGGTCAGTCAGTGTGTACCATACAAACTAGGTCAGTCCTGTACGTATGTGTGTGTAGGTGTAAGTTTATACAGTCAGATGTGTTTGCACTTGTGTGGTTTTCAGGAAACAAACTACTGTAAAAGATCCTTTTATCTTGGAAAGTATGAGGAAATGTGGATAAAAACGGAGTACATATTTGGAAGAGACTCTTAGAGTAAAGAGATTGTTTTACAGTAACAATGTAATATTTCCCCAATTCATTTTCAAGACCACCTGCTACATATTGGATCTGTGCGAAATTAAGTAATAATTTATATAATTAATATAATAGATATAAAATTAAATATAAATTATAAAAGTGACAGCAAAAGAATTTTAAATGTTACAAAAATTAAAACTAATTTTTTATTCAAAGAATTTTTGAATGAAATGTAACCTGATTTTCACCTAAATATGAAGCAGATTTTTTAAATTAACATTATTTCAGCTTATTCTGCAATGCATAAGTGCGCACATTTCTGAGATTGTTTTACAACTTCCTAGTTATTTCTCCCATAGGAAACTGAATCGGAAAAACAGAAAATGATCAACCTACTTGCTCTACTAACAAGTGTGTTCATGACTATACATAAAAAAATTATAATACTCAATAACAAGTAATATCAAGTATTCCTGAAGCAGCAAGTTACTATACTGAGATGATTTCTGAAGGATCATGTGACGCTGAAGACCGGAGTAATGATTCTGAAATTTCACTTCTGCATACCAAGAATAAATAAACTACATTTTACCTTACACTAATAGAGAAAACAGATTTTAAATTTAATACTGTACATACAGCTGTGACAAAGAAAAAAAAAATCTTGCATTACCGGTTTCTTCCCCTGGAATGCGTGTGGTGTTGAAAATCCTCTCACACTGAGCAGCACACAAAGGAATGTTTAGACCAGGGACACGACTCTAGAAAAAACAAAAAAAGCTAATATATTAGTCAAAGTAACTTAATCCAAAATGTGTTTTTTAGAACAGTTTTCATTCAATTTTTTATTTTGTTATTGGTACATGTTAAAGACTTTTCTAAGGTTCATGTACTAGCACATTTACAGAGCTCTATAGTTAAAGGCAGGCCCAAACAGAATCTGCAGACTTTATTTTTGCTATTTCTGCGCAGATTTTTGTACATTTTTAATATAAACAGAATCACTTGTTTTTTTAACAAAACTACAGCAGTTCTCATATGATACATCCACTAACAGGCAAAAAAAATACTACTTTTTAAACTGTATTGCACATAATTTATCTAAACACTTGCATATTATTCAACAATATTGCTGAAATTAACATATAAAAGTGAACAAATATATATTTACAAACATATGCATAAGTAATTAAATTGATTGAACGAGGCAATCTGCATGTGCAGAATCTGTGTGGGCCTATAAGTATATATATATATAGAAATCTGGGTGATAATATGATAATCTACTTACTATGTAAATTTAAGTAGAGATTTAATTGCTATAAATTAAGAGTAAACTTAAATCAACCAAAATGTTATGGTTTAATTTAAGCCAAGCCAGGGGCGCTTAAATAAGGGCAGTAGCATCATGACACAACAAATGCATACAAACAAAAATCACTCAAAAACAATATAAAAAACCCACAACCCAGCATGCTTCATAATAACTTCAGAAATAGCATCATGCTACTTTTATTACTAAAAAAGCAGATCCCACTATTAACTACTGGCTTATTACCTGCCTATTACTAATTTACTGGCTGTTTATTAGTGCTCATAAAAGACATATTCTGCATGATCCTAATCTACATTCCTAATCCTACATAACACCTAAACCCAACTTCAACCTTAATAACTATTTATAAGCATCAATTTTGGAGAATGTGGAGCTAAAAATTCTGAGCTAATGGTGTGTTTATGCACTCTAAAAATGTTTTTACTTAATTAAAATGAACTGAATCAACACAATTCTTGAGATTTCATTGGGACAACTTAATTTATGTTTAATCCACATAAATTTGTTAAAAGTGTTAAGTTAACTTAATCAAATAGTGTTGGGACAACAGAAATTAATTGTGTGAAACCCTGTTTTTTTTTTAAAGTGTAGGGAGAATTGTGCCTTAAAATAAAGTGACATGCCACATTTTGGGGTGAAAGCAGAAATACATTTTGTGTGCATGTGTCTCTTTAAATGCAAATGAGCTGCATACCTTTCAAGAAGCTTTTACAGCTTGTGCCACAGCTACTCTGGCTTAAACAAACAAAACTTCTATGTGTGTAAAAAAAAAAAACAAGGCTGCGTCTGAAACCGCATACTTGCATACTATATAGTACGCTAAAATCAGTATGCGAGCCGAGTAGTATGTCCGAATTCATAGAATTCGAAAAGTATGCAAGAAGTACCCGGATGACTTACTACTTCTGGCGAGATTCTAAAGTGCGCATCCCATTCACGCTGCGCTATCCCATGATGCCACGCGAGAGAATTCATGAATGAGAGTAAAGCGACACAACTGACGCAAGTAGGTCACATGACCATGACAAAATGGCGGATGTAGTACGTCCGAATTCCATTCATACTTCTTACATTCATACTGTATAGAACGTACTTTTCTAGCCCAAGTGTTATTCCTACTGTACATTTGCTTATCTTTTTCAAGCAGCAACATTACACACTAATGCTGGGGTTCTCAATCTTGGCCTTGGAGGTGCAGAGTCCTGCAGATTTTAGCTCCAACCCCAATCAGACACACCGGGGCTAGCTAATCAAGCTCTTACTGGAGCTCTCTAGAAACATCCTTGCAGGTGTGTTGAGGCAAGTTGGAGTTAAAATCTGCATGACACCAGCCCTCATGGGCTGAGTTTGAGAACCCCTGCACTAAAGGAATCATAAAAAGCATAATAGGTCTTCTTTAGGGCTGCACAATATTGCAATAACAGCATTTGCAATATACAGTACGTATCCCAGACTTGTGTGATAAATTGCATTCATTTTAAGCATTGGTTGTTTATCTAAATTTGACCAATCAGATGCGGCCTTACTGTCTTTAGCCCAGCCTCCCCAGTAGTTGCTATTCTGCTATTTACTGGAGCCTAAAGGTGAAGCCAGAGCTAATAATAAACACTAGTGGGCAGAGTCTAGTCAAGAGAGGAGAAAAATGACAACAGCCAATCAGTCAAAAGATCTGCTGAGGTTCTCCCTCTTTCACAGTGTTTTAATGATTAAATGTTTCCATCTTGACAGTTTTTTGTCTGCATTAGAATAATTAGATCTGACAAATATTTTTAACCTGTTTATTTTAAATCCAATCAATAATTTAATTATTTAAAAACACACATTAAAAACAAAATGGCATCTTTCTAGGAAAATGTTGTCATAAGTTATATTTTTACTACAGTTTTTTTTGTCTGAATTAGAACTAATTAGACTTTAAAAAATATATTTTACTTGTTTATTTTAATATCAGTAAATATATAAATTATTTAAAAACATAACTACTAAATAACGAGATTTTCCTAGGCAAATGTTATACTGCAAATAATATTTTACTACAGTTTTTAGTCTGAATTACAACTAATTATTTATGTAAAACATATTTTACCAGTTTATTTTAACATTATTAAACAAATAATTGAAGTAAAAACATAGCTAATAAAAAAAAACATTTTTCTAGGGAAATGTTATATCGTAAGAAATATTGTTACCGCAATGCTCAACAACATCACATATAGCGTATTTTTCCAACATCGTGAAGCCCTATTCCCCTTTATTAAAAGTATATAAACTCAGTACAGAGTCAATTACTGACACACACGCACAGTCTCCAATAGCTATCCACAGCCTAGCAAAGTTCAACGCGGAGCTAAAAACAGCTCTGTGATCAATCTCTGTCATGGCTCAGAGCGACGAGAGGTTTCACCCCCCCACCCAATACCATCTGCCACAATGCAATGCGGACTCACAGGTTTGATTTCCTCTCGGTTGAGTTTCCTGCGGTACAAGAGACACGCGTGCAGAGTATTTCCTGCTCGCGCCGCTTGAATCGGGGTAGGTGTCACGTACAGAAAGTCCTGGGGATGAAAGAGAAAAACTTTAAACTGAAATCACGTCATCGTTAAAACTTCCTACGTGTGTTTTATTTGCACTATCAAGACATACCATTCCGTAGTAGTTGCTGTTGATCATGATTGGGCCACGTCCCCTCAGGTAGACATACTCCTCCCACCAATCACTGACCTTGAAGATGCAGAAACAGGATTTCATTCAGTATAATGCTGATACAGAGTGATACAGAAATTCTGGAAGTGTTTGGAAGTTTTGTAATAACCAATTAATTTTAGAGTAAGTGATTTGCTAATAGTCTTTAATTTATTTATAGGGATAATTCACCCAAAAATTAAAATGTACTCACTATTTATTCACACTCAAGTGGTTCCACAAGAGTTTCTTTGTTCTGTTGAACACTAAAGAAGATATTTTGAAGAAAGCTGACAACCTGTAAACTATTGACCTCCATAATTGGAGAAACAAATACAATGGAAGTCAATGGTTACAGGTTTCCAACATTTTTCAAAATATCTTCTTTTGTGTCCGATGTAAGAAAGACAAACTGGTTTGGAACAAGAGTGAGTGATTGATGATTTTCAGTTTTAAGTGAACTATTCCTTTAAGTAAAACAAAGCAAACATTTTCAATGCTTTAACACTGCCTCTCCAGGGTGTCTACAGAGTTTAACAAGTTCAATTTCAAGAGTTCACACTTAGCTGATGCTTGATTAAGAAAAAGAGTATTTGGCACGCTGTCCCAGGAGAGAGCCCTGAGCTCTAAAGATCCACGAGCCCGGAGCTCCCGCTGTTTAGACAGGAAGGAGAGAGAGGAGTCTAAGGGCTTACTTACACTATGCTATCTGAACCATGCCTAGGCCTGTTTCCCGGATCGTTTGAGAAGTGTAAGTGCTCTGAATCGGGCTCAGGCACAGTTCACTTGGGAGGCGCCCTGGCCCTGGAAGAGGTGGGCCTGAGCGCGGTTCACTTGGGCTCAGGCGCGGTACACTTACAGTGTGAGTGCAAGCGTGCCTAAGCCCAAAACTGAAGGCGAGACGTGACTTTTAAGGGACTGTTTCATATGGATTAATTAATCATCCGTACTGTTCAATGAACGCAAACTGTTGTAGATTATTAAAGACGCAAATTCACCCTAAGCTCAGGTAGGTCTTGAGAACTCCCCTGCTATAGACCCTTTCCACATGACGTCATGCATTGTCCGGTTTCACTCCGAGCAGTGTATTGTTACTTCCGCCTACACAGAACTCCCCAAAGAGAGATCACCCAGTCAGCTGTATATTTACTACAAATACGGTTAGACTGTGACTACGACACAGTGTGACTATGTTTTTAGCTGTCTGCATTCAAAATGAGACGTGTAATATTTAAAAAACTAAATTACAGATCATCCAGGTTTTCACTTGAATTTAAGACCTATAATCACAATATCTAAAACACGCATAAGCAAACAAAAATTGCTAAAATCACAAAATTACTGGCAAAATAAATGTATTCAAATTGAACAGTACTAAGGACAGGTTAGATGCACCATTGAACTACAGGTAAAAAAAAAAAACACACATCTTAAGGCTGATTTATACTTTCGTCACGGACCTCCGCTGACTGTGCGCACCTCAAGAAACAGACGAGGCTTTTATACTTGAAGCGTTTGCCGTTGTGATATTTTTTAAAACGACAGGGGCTGGTCAAAAGAAACCATCGTAAAGTCAGACAGATAAACAGAGAAGTAGGAAGTTTCCGGAACTATGTCATATCATTAATATCATTCAAGAGTTTAACCATTTTTTTAATAAATTATTGTAATGAATATAAAGATTTTTATAACCGTTCAAGATTTTTTTTAAATCAAACTTTGATGCATCACTTGCTTTTGTTCATATCTCGGACAGTTTTACCTATAAAAGCTAAATATTCATAATAACAGAACTCGGGTTGCTTTACAATTATATTTGTTTATTATGAAAAAAATAAAAGCAAAAAACAAAAAGAGTACACTTACTAAAACTACTGACTTTTACCGCCCATTCAACAATTCACACATAAGCTAAAAAGGCAATAATGGTCCAACATTCCTTACCATTATCACCAATAAAGCCTAAAAACAGGTCAACAGTAGGCCCACACGGAATCTGCGCGCGCAGAATTCCTCAGATTTCCGGAGATATTTTTTCATGATTAAGTCTGTTTATTTACTTGAGTAAATGTGTGTAAATCTAAATTTATTCCGTTTTTAAATTAATTACAGTAATATTATTGACTAACATAAAAATGTTCATCTCATTTATGTACAATGCAGTTTGTACAGTAATTTTTTTGTCTTTTAGTAGATATATTACATGAGAGACTTGCTTTGTTTACCAAATAAAGTGGATCTAATTGGATTAGATCATTAAACATTAAAAGTTAAAAAGACATTATTTTTATTTCACATATTAAGGTTGTAGTTATGATACTTCCAAAATAATTCTGCATAAATCGGCAGATTTTTACCAAAATGCTACGCAGAGATAGCAAAAAACTTCTGCAGATTCCGTCTGTTAACCTGTAGATTCAAATATTCCTTTTCAGTTATCAAAAAAATTATTTACTTAATTTTAGTTTGTAACTAATAAATAGTTTTAAACTCAAAATTGTAATATAAACATCAGTGTAAAACCTATGAATGGTGGAAAGACATATTCTGTAATATTAAAACCATCCGAGTCTCCACTTTTGCATGGCCTCTCTTTTTGGCTTTAACAAACTTATCCCTTAGGTTTATCCAAACTTCTACAAAAACTTTCCTTCTTTCCCACTGCTGTTGTAATCCCAAGGCAGACAAATTCTCTTCAAAGTGATTCATAATCAACTCAAATGAAACACGGCGCCACGCAAACTGTTCGCTCGAGTGTCAAAAAATTTCATACCGAAACAAACCGAGACGTCACATTTGCAGCGCACTCACTCGGGGTTCAATAACAGAAAGCTGATTGGCTATTCCATGTTGGTATCATTTGTAGTTATTATACCGCAAGTTACAATAGGACTAGTGAAAAAAACACCACGAAAACCAAGCAACAACAACAAAAAATTATTTAAACGAGCATTAGATGTAGTGTACATGGATATCAGAAAAATAAGACTTGGGCAAAAATATTTAAGACCTAGAACAGCGAATATAAGACTTTAAGGCCTCAAACTTCAATTTTTAAGTTTTAGACTTAAGACCCTGTTGAAACCCTGTTTGTGTTGCTGTCTTTACTGCAGATAAAGTTAGAGTGTACTTGTCAGCATTTGTTAAACAAAGATTTCAGATGTTTACACAAGTTCTCTGTGTCAGTTCTCTGACATTTTTTCTATATACTGTACTGTAGGTATTTTATTCATGAACATAAAACATTTATGTCTATTTAATATTCAAATGACATGAAATAATAACATTGTATGTGACACTTATTAATCAAACAAAATCATTATAAAAATCGCAAAAATAACACCAAGAAGATTATGATGATGAATAGATTATGAATTTATTTGTAACATTACTAAGTAAAACGTAGTACAGCTATCAAGTTAAATCCATGCAAAAGGTGGCGAAAGGACATAATTAATTTAAATGGAAAAACTGAACAAAACATTAATGGATCAATAAACAATAAATGATGACACATTGAATTTATAGACATACTTATCAGGTAATATAATATAATTTTATAAATAATTGTACTCATGCTGGAACATTTACATATAACAGATAATGACAACATATATTAATAGCAGCATTAACGTAAAAATAAATCCATTGAGGAAATAAACTTAATTAAAAGGTTGTGAAAACCTTAGTGAAAAGATTGCAAACATAATTTCATTGATAAACAATAGCTTATTCCTATTCTTAATAACTTAAAGAATTATTTTTAAACTCAGAAAGCAGTTCAGCATTGAAAGAGAAACATTTGAACACATTCCCAGTACTGTAATAGTCTTAAATCAGATCGTGCGATGTTAAGACTTTAATTAGTAAATTTTCTAGAGAAGTCTCCCATTTATTCAAAGGTAAACCGAAACTAAAAATACACGGAATTGAAGAGACGTCATTGTGAAAAGGGTCTATTGGATTAGGGAGTGGAAGGAGTCGAAGTGGAAGGGAGGTTTGTTGAAAAAAAAACAAGGATGACAAAGGTAAGGAAGGCGGACTATTTATATGCATTTGAATGAGTCTGATTGGTTAGTTAGTGATTGAAGATGCAAGATCAGCCTTGGTCAATCATAGCACAAGATTCTCTCGAAATTAGTTTATAAAACTTCACTTAAGACTTTTTAATACCAGGATTTATGAAATATAAGACCAAACCTGGAATTCATGCACATACATACTGAACACACACACACACAAACACACACACACACACACACACACACACACACACACAAACAAGGATTTTTTTCTACATAGTACAGACATACTACATGGTACAGACTTTTACTTGCCCTGCCAACAAAAAAAAAAAAAAAGATAATTAATGTGTCAAAACAAACCAAAAATAGCTACAAGAAACCTTTTTCACATTTCTGAGTTTCTCAAGAGCGGAAGTCGTCATAATTGATAAACCTAAAGCACATTAAATGGGAGAGTGCAACAAATAAGCATTTCAATGTGCTCAAATAATAAAAAACCTTAATAATAGTGTTATCAAGGCTTTCAGAAAAAGGAATCAAAAAATAAAATAGTTGAAAAAAGATAAACAACGTCATCTTTACTGTCTAGGAAACATACATGAATTTGATGCAAAGATGATGTAATACAAAATTATAGCTTTATAAAATAAATAAAGATGAGTTTCTGCTAATGATGCTAATGACCGCCAAATGCGTAATGACCATCTTGTGAAAAGGGTTCCATAGTTAAAAATCAACACAGGCTCATTCTGAAAACGTAGTCCTGTGGACGTTTCTGGAGACCGCGAATTATGTAGCCGGAGGTACGTATGGCTTCATTTTGCTTTTTTAAACGAACACTACGGGGCGGTATGACACCGTTCCTTTTCGCGCTTACCAGCTGACCGCTCACCTCCATGTGGAGGGTTTTCCTGCCGCAACCAGTTTATTTCATTAGTTCGTCATGTTACGTTGGCGGACTTGAGACGCAGAGAGGAGTTGACCACGACGACAATAAGGTTCGAGTCCGGGGAAGAGAGGTTCCAGAAATCAGGAAGACAAAAACAGAATCCAAAAAATAAAAAAGTAAATAACAGGGTGAGAATGCGGTAAAATCCGAAACCGTGGTAAAAATCAGACGAATTTCTTTTTCTGGACGTTTTTTGTAAACCGTTGGTTGGGTTTAGGAAAGTAAGTGGGTGGGTGGGTCAATCGATAAAATTGGTTTAGTTAAGGAAAGGAGGAGGGTGGGTCAGTCAATTGGTCGGCCGGCCAGTCAGTCATTTATTAATTCATTCATTTGGTCAGTCAGACAGACAACCAGTCGACAGCAGCCTCTGGTGGGTTTACACGAGAACAGCGGGCGCGAACGGCACTCGCGAGAAAAATTTGAGATGTGAAAAAGTGCATGCAGCGGCCTCTCATGGATTTGCGAAAACAAAAACTGCAAAAAAAATTTGTACCTCCCGGGACATTGTACCTCCTGGGACATATTTCTGTTTATATTATGTCTCCAGAAATGTCCATAGGACTACATTTTCAGAATGTGCCTGGGTTGTTAAATAGTTAATGAAAGAGCCATAATTTGATTTGATATCATTTATTAATAGTGCTCAAATTCATGTACGTTTACACATATTGATATCTTTAGTAGTGTACATTTACTTTTTCACCCTGACTCTTTAGTTTGTAATCTTTTGCTCCACCTTTATTGGACTGTTTTAAGTTATATCACAAGAGAAAAGTAAAGGAAGAAAGATGGAGCAATAGTTTTTTGAAATGAGATTATGGTTATACTGCATACAAATTGAGTAAACATCTTTAATTGGAAAGAAACCAGAGTCAATTTATTGCCCGACTGACTTTCTGAAATTCTGATAGTACAGTTAATATATACACTTGTTAGTCAACGAAGTAATAACTATAGATAAGCCATGGAGGACCAAAAACACAATGAAAACAAAAAAATGAATCATTTTACAAAATGTCCCTACTTTAAAAAGACAGCTCATCCAAAAATTAAACGCCTGTCATTATTTACTCTTCCTTATCTCTTTCTTTCTTTCTTATGAACACAAAAGAAGGTACATTGAAGAATACTGGTTTTTCCTACTACGGAAGTCAATGGGTCCCAGAAAACCCCCGAGCATTCTTCAAAATATCTTCTTTTGTGTTCATTAGAAGGAAGCAACTCAGAGGTTTAAAACTGCATGTGAGAGTGTAAATCATGAGGTCAATGACATTTGTGGGTGAACCGTCCCTTTAAGGTTGTGCACTTACTTAGGTTGAATAGTTACTTACATAGTTGGAAGCCCACAGTGCTTTGAGCTTGAGGTACCACTGCAGGCGGTTTCCCAGACTGCTCTCAAACTCTCTGGCCAGCTCCGTCATCCGCTCGTACTCAGAGTCGTTCATCAGCGGACGCACAGACTCCAGGTACTAGACAGAGACAATGTTAAGCTTGGAATGTTAAAGGTCTTGTGAAAGTATAAGTTTTTCTTTCTTTCTTTCTATTCATCTATACATCTATCTATCTATCTATCTATCTATCTATCTATCTATCTATCTATCTATCTATCTATCTATCTATCTATCTATCTATCTATCTATCTATCTATCTATCTATCTATCTATCTATCTATCTATCTATCTATCTATCTATACATCTATTTATACATACATCTATCTATCTATACATCTATCTATCTATACATCTATCTATACATACATCTATCTATCTATACATCTATCTATCTATACATCTATCTATACATACATCTATCTATA
>CAIGQZ010032287.1:5206556-5217474 GCA_903798205.1 Danio tinwini
ATCTATCTATCTATACATCTATACATCTATCTATACATCTATCTATCTATCTATCTATCTATCTATACATCTATCTATCTATACATCTATCTATCTATACATCTATCTATCTATACATCTATACATCTATCTATCTATCTATCTATCTATCTATCTATCTATCTATCTATCTATCTATCCATCTATCCATCTATACATCCATCTATACATCCATCTATACATCCATCTATACATCCATCTATACATTCATCTATACATTCATCTATACATTCATCTATCCATCCATCCATCCATCCATCCATCCATCCATTTATCTAGCTATCTATCTATCTACCTACTATCTACAAGCTAGTGTGCTCCAAAACAGTGACAAAATTCACGTTTAGATGATATAAACATCCAAAGCTTGCAGTTTGTCACTTTTGCTTAAATTAATAACT
This sequence comes from Danio tinwini, assembly GCA_903798205.1. Taxonomy (NCBI): domain Eukaryota; kingdom Metazoa; phylum Chordata; class Actinopteri; order Cypriniformes; family Danionidae; genus Danio; species Danio tinwini. The sequence goes on from CAIGQZ010032287.1 coordinate 5,206,997, forward strand.
TATTTTTTTGTCACCTCATAGTTCAGTTTCTAATCAAATCTTCTGACCAATCAAATGCTCTCTAGCATCTGACATGCTCCACCCCCTTTAAGAGGCTTCTCATTTTCTTTTGATGCGCTTGTTTAACCACTCTCACTGACAGAGTTGTGATTAAAGACATACTATTGGCTGTTTTATATAAAGGGGAGGAGCCACTATATATCCCGTTCAAGTCTTCAAAGTTCAGTTGAGATTACGTCCAAATTTTTTTATCAAAATTGCGCAAATAAGGCTGCACAATATATTGCACAAACACTGTCATCGTGATAATAGTACATGCCATATGCGAAGCGTAGACGTGTGATAAACTAGTAACTAAACTAAATTTAAGAATTTGTTGTTTATCTAAATTTGACCAATCACATAGGCCCTTGCTATCGTTAGCCCCACCTCCCCAGTAGTTGCTGTTCTGCTAGTGGCTGGAGCCCAAACCTGAACCCAGAGCTGAATAAACACTAGAAGATCTAGAAGATCTTGAGCGAGGATCTTGAATGAGGTTGTCACTCATTCACAGTGTTTTAAAGACTATATATTTGCACCTTGTCATAGCTTTTAATCTGAGTTAGAATTAATTAGATCTGAAAATTATATTTGACCTGTTTATTTTAACTTAATTAAATAAAGGATTTAAAAACATGGCTTATAAAAAAATAGCATTTTTCTAGGGAAATGAACATCATAAGTAATATCACTATTGCAGTACCCAACAACTATATTGCATATTTTTCCAGTGTCATGCAGCTCTAATTTGAAAGCACATTTTACTATGTAGTTATGCATATATATCATCATAATGATGGCCTCACCCTCTTCACCGTGTCCTTTACCGCAGGAACTGGCAGGTTTGGCAAAGAGCCCTGATAGCTGTACAACAGAGGCTGCCTGCCAGAGAAGATCCGCACCATAGCCTGAAAAACAAGACCGTTTAAAAGTTAAAGACATAGTTCAGCCAATAATGAAAAAAATCCTCATCTTTCCATACATAGAGATTGATGGATATTTAAGTATGTGCAATTTAATTCACATACAGTACATCTAGTGCAATAATAGTATACAGATGGTACATACTACTTGGAAAATGTGTGTAATAAAAAAATGTTTAAAAAAATGTTTGAATAAATGCAAAACATTGTCTTTAAATAAATATTAGTCTTTTATTTTCTTGCTAAGTGTTGATGTAACGTAATTTAGTTATCTACTATGATGTTCTCAATGACAAAATAAAGGAAACAGATTTTACACAGCGGATGCCATTCCAGCTGCAACCCATCACTGGGAAACACCCATACTCACTCATACACTAAGGCCAATTTAGCTTACCCAGTTCACCTATAGCGCATGTCTTTGGACCTGTGGGGGAAACCGGAACCTGTATGTTATGTTATTTATGTTAAATGTTACACAAGACTTTAAGATAACAAGACCCTCATAATGAATTTAAAATGGGTTACACTTTATTTTAAGGTGTTCTTGTAGTTAGAGTGTAACTATTCATTTAACTAATAAATAAAAATGAATGAATTAATTAGATGGACAGGGTTATAATGCAGATTAGGCTTATTGCATGTAATTATGCATACTTAATTGTAATTACTATGGGAAGTACATGGAACATGAGTAATAACTCCTTACAATAAAGTGTTACCCAAAATTTGTTTATAATTTTTGCATTATGGGTCAATTTGGACCTGGTTATTCAATATTTAATAAAAGAGTCTAGCCTTAATATTTCTCATATTGTATGTGATAAAAAAAATCCTATTAATAAATAAATATGACAAAAAAACGTTTTGAATGCTGTTTTATCTTTATTCACTGCATTTATATTTTAGTAAATTCCTTGGCATTAAAATTTCACATTAACGTCACCAAAAAAAAAAAAAAAAATTAAAATACCTATTTTTGAATAATACAGAGAGAAATTGCATTAGAATATATAATTGTATGAAGTTTTAATCAGAAAATTATTAAAAACTCATTGGATAAAAAAGGAACTCTTTATATATTTTTTCTTTTTTATATAAATTATATTATATAAATATATAAATACATCTTATATACATTCTCTTTTAATAAATTCAAAACCCATGATAGCTCAAAAGTATTGCACATTTATGAAACCTACACATTTATTTGTGTTAAAACAATATCAAAACTACACAAATATTACTTAACATTTTCCAAACACAATGAAATGTATTTATTTGTACATTTATTGAATGTTTCATGCTGCAATTGTTGCTTAACAGGCTCACATATTTTTAACACCAATATAATATAAAACATAAAATGACTTGTTTTTATTAATATACAATTACTAATTGTATCAATTACCTTTATTACTTTATTAAATTAAAAATGTATCTTTTAAAAGGTCATAAATACAATTAATAAATACAAACTGGGTTACTAAAAGTAAGCAATGTGTAAAAAGGGGCACCGGTGACTTTTCTGTTTGAGGAATTTAAACCGTTTCCATATTGATAAACGCATGATGATTTTATTTTACCATGTTTTTCTTGAATCCGTTTTATCTTTTACTTTAGTGTCATGGTTTGAGAATCTTTCTGTTAAGAATAAAAACACTAAAGCAGAAAGTTAAGTGGTCCAGTAAGCTAACTGGGGTGTCACTAGCCAATCTGGAGACGGTCTACAACAGCTACAGCAGCTAAAGAGAATTACAAATTGGACACTTACAAGCTGGACACTTGAAGAGATTATTTATTTGTTTTTGAAGGTAGTTTTTTGTATGTCTATTTTTTTTTTTGTCTGTCTATTCGTTGATTTCACTAAGTGATTTTTTTATGTGGCACTGTTATTAAATGAGGAGTCTTGACTGCAAACCAAATCTACCTTTGGGTATAAAAAAGTAACCTAACCTAAAAATGCATTTCACTTTTAAGTTTAATTAACAATTCATACTATTTACTACTGGCTTACTATCTGCCTATTATTAAGATATTAACTGTTTATTAGCACTTATACTAATAAGCAGCTAATTAGTACTTTACTGAGCTAAAAGTCTTAGTTAATGGTTAGTTAGTGTGAATTCTACATTTAAATTAAAAGTGACCACATATTTTATGCATTTCTTTCTTGTGTTTTCAGTAATAATTATCTGTATAGCTTGCTTTTGAAACAAGTATTGCAAAACAAACTATTTAAATAAACTAGCATTGACGTGACGGCAGCACTGACACAACAACAAAGCAGCAAAAAGTCAGTTTGCAGATCAATATAAGCTGTTTTTTTTACATCTCTGTTTGTACTTGCGTCACAGGACTCGGCCTTTATTTGCTGTTACGGGATGTGCTTTTATGCGTCAGGTATGTCTGATACTCACCGCCCAGATTTTGGTGGTGTTGGACACTTTCCCGTGTTGCTCAAGTTTTGTAATGAAGCTTTATTTTGTACATTTTAAACTAAAATAAAAAAAGTTAATATTTAGAATTCTATATAAAATTCATATTCAGATATTGAACATATTATGTATATGACAAAATAACATAAGAAATTGTCATTTTTTCATTTGAGAGTTTGGTTTATAGTCATATAGCTTCATAGGCTATTTCAACCATTATATATAGTTTTTAAATAACATTTTCTGTAATACATAAGCTTATATTTTGTCATTTTATTATTTGTTTGATTACAAAATATAACTTTATAAATCAATACTTTGTTAAATGCATTGCTGCATGTACAAAAAAGTATTATGATCAAATATAACATACTATTAAACACTATTTGAGGCACAAAAGCCTCTACTACTGGCTTATTATTAAGCTAATCGCTGTTTATTGGCACTTATGAAGTATGGTCTTATTTTAATAATACCTAAACCCAATTACTACCTTACAAACTATTGATAAGCAGCTTATCAGTACTCATCGCCCAGATTTTGGAGATCTTGGACACTTTCCCATGCTGCTCAAGTTTTGTAATGAAGCTTTATTTTGTACAATAAACTAAAATAAAGAAAATTACACTTATAATTCTATACAAGATGTATAATCAGATTTTACATATAATGTATATGACAAAATAACAAGAAATTGTTGGATTTTTTTTATTTATTTAAGAGTTTAGTTTATTGTCAGCTTTATTAGCTATTTAATGGCAAAAACAGATCAATTTTATAAATTGTTTATCAATAACACTTTTCTATAATACATAGGTTTGCATTTTGTCATTTTATTTGATTACAAAATACAACTTTGTAACCATTACTGTGTTAAACACACAGCTACATGTACAAAAAAAGTATTATAATAAAATATAAAACACTATTAGAGGCACAAAAGCCTCGAATACTGGCTTATTATTAAGATATTCACTGTTTATTAGCACTTATGAAGTATGATAAAAGTCCCTTTAAGGCAAGTCATTTCACTGGACAGCCATCTTTGAAATGGCAGTATATGCTTGGCCATTCTGTCTAAATGGGGAAACATCAAATTCTCCAAAATTGCTTGCCAAACTTATGATTACATTTCATATTAGGAATCACTAATAAAATTAAACAACAGCGGTCCTATTAGCTTATTTCTAAATGTTTGAATCATCACTGCCATGATGACCATTACACTTTTCCTCATTCAAAACTATGAGTGACACATCTTGTGTATTCTATAGTCTTTGGTATGATCTTATTTTACATCTCTAATACCTAAACCTAATTACTACCTTACTAATTATTAATAAGCAGGTAATTAGTACTTACCGCCCAGATTTTGGTGGTGTTGGAAACTTTCCCGTGTTGCTCAAACATCCAGCCGTGGTACGACAGCAACTGCTTCAGACAGAGCCTCATGGTGAAGATTAGAGAGAACCAGAGCAGAGTGCTGAACAGCACGGCAGAAACCATCGTCCGGCACTGAACGCTCAGAGAATCACTGCACACAAACACACACGAAAAATCATTCCAAACATGAAAAGTTCTGTCATCATTTACTCATCATCCATCCAAATATGTTTGAGGTCATTTCCTCTGTTGAACACAGAGGAAGATATTGTGAAGAATGTTGGGAAAAAAATTGGTATTGACTTCCATAGTGTTTTTGTTCTTACTACTGATGTCTATTTTTTCAACATATCTTGTTTTGTGCTCAACAGAAGAAAGAAATTAGATTACAAACACTTCTAAGTAAATGGAAATTTTCTATTTCGTGTGAACTGTCCCTTTAATGCATTTAATACTTGCTTACCATGAACTTGTAGATGATGATGATTAATAGTTTACGATGGTAAATCATAAGAGGTTTGACATTTTAAAATCGTTTCCTACTGACAGACAAAGCATCCATAAATGCTGTACTGATGTACTGCTGGATGATCATGCCATTATGAACATCTATTTTTCTTTTATGGGGTAAATCCCTATTCTGAAAGGTAAAGGGTCTGAAAAAAAATACAAAAGGTCAGAAAAATAGCCTTCAATATTTACTCAAATCTAAAATTGAGTCTTGAGATTTGCTGTATTTATTTATGTTATATACAGTTGAAGTCAGAAATATTAGCCCCCTGAATTATTAGCCCCCCATTTCATTTTTTCCCCAATTTCTGTTTAACTAAGAGATTTTTTCAACACATTTCTAAACATAATAGTTTTAATAATTAATTTCTAATAACTGATTTATTTTATCTTTGTCATGATGACAGTAAATAATATTTGACTAGATATTTTTCAAGACACTTCTATACAGCTTAAAGTGACATTTAAAGGCTTAACTAGGTTTATCAGGTTAACTAGGCAGGTTAGGGTAATTAGTCAAGTTATTGTATATTGACGGTTTGTTCTGTAGACTATCAAAAATATATAGCTTAAAGGCGCTAATAATATTGACCTTTAAATAAATTTAAAAAAAATTTTAAATGATTTTATTCTAGCCTAAATAAAGCAAATCAGACTTTCTCCAGAAGAAAAATATTATCAGACATACTGTGAAAATGTCCTTGCTCTGTTAAACATCATTTGGGAAATATTTAAAAAAGAAAAATCTAATTTAAAGGAGGCTAATAATTCTGACTTCAACTGTATATATAACATATTTCAAAATGTAATTTAATAGCTGTGATGGAGGTCCTTAATTGACTTTTCTACGTGTTTTATAGAGGTTTTGTTAAATTTTTTGTGTTTTCTATAAAAACATTTTAAATGTGTAACTAAGTAAAGGTATTATTGAAATAATATTAAATGGTTGTGTGCTTTTTGTAACACCACAATTTTTATTAAAGAATTCAATGATTATTTATTTAATAGTACTATAAAAATAAAAAATTAAAAAAAAGAGTAATTACTGTTGTACAGTGTGACAAAATTACTCTACACTACCTGATAAAAGTCTTGTCGTCTATCCAAGTTTTAGGAACAGCAAATAATAACTTGACTTGTTGATCATTTGGTATCAGTAGTGGCTTATATGAAAGGCCTCTAGACTACGCTTATTTTACCAAAATAAAATATGATCATGCCTTGATATTTAATGATTTAATTAGGACAGTAAGGTCTGACTTTGCTTAAACAAATGTCTCATTACTGAACAGAAATAATGTCCAGTATAGAATATAAAGTCATGCTGCAGTGGAAACAGAATGAATATTGTGTCTCCCATGAGCTTGAAGGACTGCATCCATACATCTCTGCAATGACTCAAATCACTTATTAATAAAGTCATCTGGAATGGCAAAAGCATTCTTGCAGGACTCCCAGAGTTCATCAAGAGTCTTTGGATTTATCTTCAATGCCTCCTCCATCTTACCCCAGACATGCTCAATAATGTCCCTGTCTGGCGACTGGACTGGCCAATCCTAGAGCACCTTGATTTCTGTGAGAATCTTGGGTGCATGAGGGTTCCAATAGGTCTTCTGCAGTATTTGTGATGAATATACGCAGTTCAACAGTCGATTCATGGGAAAAATTAATGAAATGAACGACCATCTGCCACTTTTCCAAATGATCAACTAGAAGTCAAGTTATTATTTGCTGCTCTTACAACTAAGATCGACGACAAGACTTTAGTCAGGTAGTGTATATTGATGTGAGTATCCTATCTAGACTTTACAGAGAAATTGGTGGATGGTTGCCAATTATTACTACAGACTTACTTTTAACATTTACAAATATTATATTAATTGCACAAAGTTGCTATCACCTATTGATAATTAAACATGATTAAACACATATTTATGAAAGCCACAAAACCGCATCTGTGGTAAAACAACGCCTGCTTTTGTCAGAAATATACTGGATATGGGTGTGTAAAAGCGCACACACACCCTCCTCGAGCATGTTCATGGGTGGATTCCCTATTCTTTAGAAAAAAAGCTAGTAAAGCAAGTTGCATTAGATGAAAACAAGTGTTTGGGTACATCTTTGAGCCTCTGACCTGCAGATCACTCACTTGTTTTTGTTTATTTTGGATGTGTGTGATGCAACATTGTGACGTGTTTTTACCTGACCGGCAGATGCTCTTGTATTTTGGCGATGAGACCCATTGAAGGGTCCGACCGTGTGTACATGGTGGCCAAGATCGCAATCACAACAAATAGCCATGAGGAGGGACTGGCGGGATACACACCGGTGATCACGCTGTTCTGTGAGGGGGGTGAAGAGAGGGAGAGGGAGAGAGAGAGAGAGAATAAACAAATCCTACAGAAATGAGGAAAGAGGCCTAAATAAATAAAACACTCACTGCGAAATCCAGCTGAAGAATGTGTGAGAATGATCATGGCCAAACACACTTCTACATGCACTTTCATTCAACAAAACAGACAATCAAAATGAGCAAGTTTCTTTTGTAATGAAGGTTTTTTTTTTTTTGTTCATTTGTACAATTTAAACTAAAATTAAAAATGTTTATATTTATAATTCTATTTCAATGTATGACCAGATTTTGAACATGTTTTGTATGACAAAATAACAAACAATTGCATTTTTTTTTATTTAGGAGTTTAGTTTATTGCCATATTAGCTTTCAGTTCTGTCATGATATCGATTTTTTGTTGTACGATATATTGCACCAAAACATATCGCGATAAACGATATTATTGTCATTTTAAGACCATTTTATGCCACTCATTATAACACCAGAATGACAATACAATATCATCACAATGCATGTATACTCTTACAAAGAATCAAAAATCATATTTTAATCTTAAGTTTGTTAATTATAGTAATTTTAACTATTTAATAATTAGGCATCGGAATCAGAATGTGAAAACGCATGTCCTAATTAAATAATAATAATAAATGTTAACAAAAAAGTAACAGAGGCTGTGATATCTGCTACCAGATCTATTTTCACCCACATGAAAATATACTGTAATTAATAATAAATACTATAGTGCTTTTTAACCATACTGACATTGACACCTCCAACAGAGATAGAGATGTTGCACAATCAGCTAAATTGTTGCTAGAATTGGTTATGTATAAGCGATATATATTACATCACCAAAAATGATTGAGATCATGTCCATGTGTTGTGCAATCAGTGGCAAATACAGATCAAACAATAGTTTATTAAAAAGACTTTTCTATACACACATTATATTTTGTCATTATTAATCTTCTAAGATTTTATTCGGTATTTTATGATTCATTTAATTCCAAAATATAATTTTAAAATCAATATTGGTGTTAAACACGCTGCTGCATGCCCAAAAAAAAATATTATAATCAAATATAAAATGCTATTTAACACTATTAGAGGCACAAAAGAGATTATTTAAATAAAATAAACACTAAATCAGCTATTTACTATAAAAATTGCATTTTATTGTTCATTTCTGAATTTTTTTATTTTATTTTTTTTGTTATTTCATTTAACAAAATATATTTTGAGCATTTTATTGCTAATTTTTGCATTTTATTTTATTCTAAATAAAAAAAACTATTTATCAAATTTTAAAATGCAATATCAAAATTCTAATTACGTTATTTCATTTTACAAAACATTTTCTGAGTATTTTATTGTTCATTTTAGCATTTAATTTTATTCTAAATCATATTAATATTATTTATCAAATTTAAAAAGCACATTATCAATATAAAATGCTATGCTATTTCATTTAACTAAATATATTCTGAGCATTTTATTTTATTCCTAATTAAAAAGAAACAATTTATCAATTTTAAACACATTATTAATATTACAATTAAGCTATTTCATTTTACAAAATATATTCTGAGCATTTTATTGTTCATTTTTGCATTTTATTCTAAATTTTAAAAATACATTATCAATATAAAATGTACTGTAATAATTGTATTAATATTGTAATGTAATATTTACTCTAATAATTGTAATGTAATAATGAGCCATCTACTGTAATATTAATTGTACATTTGAACATTTTATAATGAAATATCAAAATGCATTCAAGGAAAACTAAATATGAACAAATATCCAATGAAGCGGTTTAAAACCAAATCCCACCACAAACAATTTTATTAAATATGCATTTTATTGCATAAACTAATATTACTAACAAACTAATTGCATCACATGAAGAAAGAAAGCTATCATGTAGCTTTCAAAGCCTCCATTATGTGCAACCTGTGTTCACCTTGAGCCGTGTGACGCGTTTCTTCCAGGAGCGCAGGCCTGACAGATAGACCTGTCGCAGGGCCTGATGGGAAAGCTGCAGGTCGATGCCCTCAGGAGTGATGGTGAACTGAAACGCCACAGCCTGATGGGCTTCTGCCATTTCTGAAGAGACAGAGAGACAAAGACGCAGGCTTTTAAACAGCAGCTCAGATATCACCGCAGTACAGAGTCTTTGTGCATTTAATACTGTGCAAGACTGCAGCATTACATCTCACTTTACACTTACATCATCAACTTCCACATTTTAGGACACTATGACGCATTAAAGGGATAGTTCACACAAAATTTCAATTACTGAAAAAAATTAAGTTACTCATACTTAAAGTAAATAAAAAAAATAAAAATAAAAACTTTACACATTATTCGCCTTTATGAGCTTTTTTATTCTGTTAAAACAAAAGAAGATATTTAAGAAAGATGGAAATCGGTAACCACTGAATTCCATAGTAGGAAAAACAAATACTATGGAAGTCAATAGTTACAGGTTCAGCTTTCTTCAAAATGTCCTTTATTTTGTGGTCAACAGAATTAAGTAACTCAAAAGGTATAAAACCCCTTGATGGTGAGTAAATAGTGAGTAAATTTTTATTTTAGGGTGAACTATCCCTTTAAGAGAAGATGGTTCATATATACAGGCATAGATGGCAACATTGGTAATAAATATTCAGATTATAATTTTATATATATATATATAATTTAAGTGTCACTTTAAGCTGTATAGAAGTGTGTTAAAAAATATCTAGTAAAATATTATTTACGGTCATCATAACAAAGATAAAAGAAATCAGTTATTAAAACTATTGTTTAGAAATGTGTTGAAAAAAA
>CAIGQZ010032287.1:5217874-5233485 GCA_903798205.1 Danio tinwini
ATATATATATATATATATATATATACACATACACATACACACACACATACATATACATATACATACATACATACACACAGATAAAAGCAACATTAATAAAAAGTCATAGAAGTCAATTTGCTAATAATGTTGTCAAATTCCTCCAGGTGGCATCTTTTTAAATATTTTCCCTAAAATGTTTCCTGAATAAAAATGTTGTATGATATCATTTAAAAATATACATTTTATTAAAATAGGTTTTGTAATCAAAATATTCTTACTCCCAAAGAGTTTAAATAAATATGATTATGTAAATCTTGAGTGGTCAATTCTACATTTTGAAGAAAAAAAACCCTGATTATGTCTATTTTCAAAATGGTGATCTGCATCTTAAATAATTATATATAATAGATTGTATAAATATACATTTGCTTGATGCTTGATCATGCCCAGCAGGTTACATTGGAAAACATTCAGACAAAACAGGCAGATCTATATCTACAACATGGTAAGTTCACAATACACTTTTTATATAAAATATTTGTATCTTAATATAGCCTACATTTTTTTTTACTTTTTTAATAGATGTCTATGATTGCATGCAGAATTATACAGGAAAAAAATGCTGACCTCTGATGCTGGGTACCCTTCTGAAGAGCATTTGCATTTAAAGGCATAGGTACAAAAAAGCTTAAATTATATGATGTTATAAATAATCTGATGAATACTTTGAGCTGCAAATTTGCAGACACAATCTGGAGGCACAAAAGATTTATTTTACATCTTGCAAAAAGGAGCATAATAGGGGCCCTTTAAAAGTCAAAAAAGTAATGAAGAAATTAAGATATGTAAAATGTGTATATATTTTCACAGCAAAACAACACAAGACTGTGAAAAACATTGGGTAGCAAATTAGAAATTCCACCCCCATTACTTTACCTCACACAAATGTTCTGCTCAAGTTGAAAATCTTTGTGAGAAAGACACAATTGAATCGATTTCAGTGCATTTGCAACAAACACGCTGCACATACTTTACATACATACATTAACTTTTGTATGTAATCTACTCGCTCAAATACTTACATTACATTTGGTGTAAATCAGGGGTGCCTAAACTTGGTCCTAAAGGGTCGCTGTCCTGCATAGTTTAGCTACAACTTCCTTCAACACAACAGCCTGGAAGTTTCAAGTATACCTCAGCTCAAATAGTGGTGTCTAACTGGGGTTGGGAACTAAACTCTACAGGACGCTGGCCCTCCAGGACCGAGTTTGAGCACCCTTGGTGTAAATTATATGCTCTCACAGACCACATAAAATGAGGTAGCAGGTCAGAGTTGGACCGCAGGCCTCGAGTTTGACCAGGGTTTCTCTGCAGGTTTCACCAAATTAAATTTAAGACTTAAGACATTAAGACTATTATGATTGAAATTTTAGACTCATAAAGGGCTAAAAGCTAAAACATTTTTCAAATGGCCCAGATGGAAAAGGTTTTTATTTGCCCTATCAAAAATTAAATTATTATAATTTAATACATTTAATAATATAATAATAATTTAATAATAAAATATATATAATTTTTATATATCTTATCAAAATATTTTTAATATTGTGTAAAAACAAGCTAGCTCTACTTGTATCCATACACTTTTTTCCAACATAAACTTTCTACAAAATAAATTAACAAATGTTTTAAAAGTAAAAAAAAATTAATTAAATCTACACACAACAATCTGTCCAGGTGGGTGTCCTCAGCAGTAAATACATGGAGCACTTTTAAACAAATCTTATTGTATGGAAAATACTTAATCCAATATGTGAAATAGAGTTAAATATTACCTATTTAAATAAAAAGTTGTGGCCAGATTGCATAGCAATACATGAATAAAGAAAAATTAAGACCTGTTTAAAAAGATTTAAGACCTACAACACAATATTTCAATACATTTGTAAGGCATAAAATTTAGATTTTGAGATTTAAGACATTAAGACCCCGTAGACACCCTGTTGACACACAAGGTTAAAGGGATTTACTCTCTAGGGCTGGGTAGTATGATCGTATATATCATTACTGTGGAATGAAATGTGTACCATAAGAATTTTTTATAATAATAATAATAAGTTCTGTCCACATAAAACTATGAAATGTGACATACAGTGAAGTTTGTTGTTTTGTCATCTAAATCATATTTTGTATTTATATTTAGGTTAAAAATAAAATACAAAATAAGATCAAGTCCTTTTCTTAAATATTCAAGTTTACTTATTACATAAAGTCCTTTTGTATGTATTTCTGGAATAACTATATAGTTACAGTGAAAAAAAAAAACTTCCTCATGAAATAACAGTTTAGTCATACTGCCCAGCCCTATTACTCACAATTTACACCAAACATTTGTAAAAGAAGATATTCAGAAAAATGCTGAAAGCTGAAACCCATCGACATCTATTCACCTTATTCTCCGCGTACGAGCGGGCGCAACTATTTGAATAATTTTGGCTTGAGACTTCCGGTCTCATTTACTCCCATTCATTTTAAGAGGTTAAAAACAACTTGTTATGCTCCATGATGTTGCAAACTGATGTTTTCTTATGATATTACTCTATTTTGTCTGTATAATCATGCAAACAGTTGTTTGTAGAGCGAGTATGACCGTTTTCAGTAGTTTATTATTCCTAGTCATTTCCCCCAAAGGCAACTGAATCAGAAGTTCTAAAACAAATTGCAAAAAGGAGCGCACTTCCGCATTAAAGAATAAGGTCAATAGTAGGGAAAAAATACTATGACAGACAACGGCGGTTTCCATTATTCTTTAAAATATCTTCATTTTTGTATGCGTGTGTTTAACAAAAAAAAGAAACACAAACAGTTTTGGAAAACAATAGAGGCTCAGTAAATAGCAGAATTTTCTTTTTCGGGTGAACTAACCCTTTTAACGGTTCATATTAAAAAGCACCACCAACAACTATCAGTTTCCAGCTTGTGTAAATGAAGGAAAACTCCATCTTTCTGCCTTTATTCAGCTTTGTCATGTTTCCCCTTCTCATTCAGACAGACACTTACACCTTATATATATATATATACACATGCATGCAGACAGACAAACAGACAGACAGACAGACAGACAGACACACACACACACACACACACACACACACACACATATAAAACCTATAAATAAGTAAAAATCACACCCACATCTACATCCCGACAAGATGTATCTATGGCAACAGTGTTGTTATGGAAACCGAGAGCAAAGGCTTCCCTCATGACTAGCGGTGTGCTCAACTTCAACCCAAATACTGTTCAAACATTCATCCACATTCACTTACAGCTCTGGAAAATAAATTATTAAAGTTCCCAGCACTTCTGTTTGTTTGTTTGTCATTTCCTGGTACTTGTTCTTGGTACAATGTTCATTTGAATTTTATTCCACAAACAACAGATAATAGTATGTCTTCAGAATTTGACATCAAATATTACAAAGGAAAATTTTGAAAACAAGGAATATTTTATATGTAATAATAAATTAGAGATTTTTTGGTGGAAAATCTTATATATATTTTATGTCACCTATATTTAAGAGTTGTTTTTTTCACAATTTCATCTTTGAATATATAAAATCGTCAAAATACACATTAGGACTGCATGACAACTGGAATTTTTTTGCTGCGATAGATATTGTGATATGAATAAAATTTTGCTAGATTAATTAAATAGCTTTTATTGATGAAGATTTCATTGATTTATTGATAAGGGTGATCTTTTTATATGCAGAAATCAGCATAAAATGTAATAAATTACAAGCGTTTACAAATAAAAAGTTAAATAAACAACGTTTTGTGGTTTTCTGGGGAGTTTAACAGTATTCAAATACAAAAATGTAACAATCAAACATAAAATAACATGGTCATAAAAGTATAAATAATTTTAAAATTATAATATAATATAAAAATAATAGGCATCATGGTGGCGCAGTAAGTAGCACGATCGCCAAGAAGCTGGTTAGAGCCTTGGCTGGGTCAGTTGGCAATTCTGTTTGGAGTTTGCATGTTCTCCCCGTGTTCGCATGGATTTCCTCCGGGTGCTCTGGTTTTCCTCACAAGTCCAAAGATATAGGTGAATCGGGTAAGCTAAAATTGTCCATAGTGTATGTGTGTATGAATGTTTCTCAGTGATGGGTTGCAACTGGAAAGTCATCCGCTGCGTAAAACATATGTTGGATAAGTTGGCGCTTCATTCTGCTGTGGCGACCCCACATAAACAAAGGGACTAAGCTGAAAAAAATAATGAATACATATACATATAATATTTAATAATACCTTGATGTTTTAATCTTTAATAAATAATCTAATCCTGCAATGTGACTATTGTGGATGCATTGCACACATTGCGATATTGATGTTCAAACTTCAAACTATACATCGGTCAGCCCTAATACACATCTTGGTGAATTTTCTCACAAAACATAATCAGTTATGTCTTCCGAAAATGTAAACAGTTCGAAAAAACATGTAGACCCACAAGTATCAGAATTGGGTCTGTGCAAGAAACTGCAGCTATTAATGAATAAACTGAAGTTTAGTCCCTGTTCTTAACAGAGCAATATCAATAACTGTAATTGATAACTATTGTATCCAAGCTGCTTGGATTGCTTGAAGTACATAAAACTTATAATATTATTTCATTTATATAATTTTCAGTTTCCATGACCAGAGAGGCTTACTAAGGACAGAAATGCTGAATTTTGTTTTGTGTTGATGTGAAAATAAAAATAAAAAGATCGATTCAGGTACAGTAATTTGATCACTATTATAACTTGTACTGTGGTATTGTTTAAACACTGCTAAAAATGACAAAAAGGGTATAGATTAGAAATGAAATTTAAACTGTTTAAATGGGCTATATGCACAGCTTGTGTTTTTTAGCCAATTATAAAGTTCGGGTGAAAGTTTAATGTGACTATTTTTAATTTTATAAGGTTCTTTTACAGCATTGATGTTGTAATGTAATTACAAGACATTCAGTTAAATAGACTTTTTTGGTTGTTCAAGCGTGAAACGAGATGAAAGACCGTGTAAACTCTATTGCCGTCAGTACCAGCAGGCTAACGCAGAAACTCTATTGAAAATACTGGAGTTAAATAAATTGTCATATTTTAAAGACATGGCGGGGGAAAATGCAATTTAATGCGGTGCTTTTTGTCCAGTTTGAGACCCATTTTGTATCGTATATCTATCAGGCAGTGAAGATCACAGATTTTTAAAGAAATCAGACCTTAAACGTGGCAATTTTATAATGGAAAGGCAGTTCACCAGAAGCGATGAGGCTGGCTGGCTGAAATTAAAAGTCTGTGTGCATATACTCCATTAAATACAACTGGAAAAATATTAATAAAAGTCAAATAAATACTAATTAGATATATAACATCAAACTAAAAATGATATATGGGGCACAAAAAAAAAAGTTGAACATTTTTGAGACCTCCACAATTTATTTGAATGTAAAAACATAAAATAAAGTCAAAATTGAAGGGAGAAAAACTCATTAAGTGACACCTGGTGAGTAAGCGAGTTCAGAAGACTATATTTGAATATGCAAATACACAATCCCCCGTCATCCCATTGCCACTGCTTTATGGGATTAAATCAGACTGCACAAACAACGAAGATTTTGCTATTGATCTATTTATTTTGTTGATTAGGTTTCATATTCAGGAGTGTAAATTTTCCATCAAATTTTTTTTTACATTTTTTATAAGGTGTTAAAAAATTTCTCTGTACTATTCAACATAGTATTAACAGAAAGACAATTAAAACAGTACAGTTTTATTCTGTTTTAAATGTAAAGGTCTATAATATGTCTATAATAGTATGATTTTTTTAAATTATGTATTTATTATTTTTATATATTTTTCTATGCTTTTTATTATGTATTGTTATTATTTCCATTTTATCACCCTCACTTTATAATCTTTGATTTAATTGTCATGTACCTATCGTTTGAAGCTTAATAACAAATAATAAATACACAAACAAATAAATAATTAAATCAGACTGCATAAATAATGAAGATTTTGCTGTTGATTTATTTACTTTGTTGATTAGGTTTTATATTCACAAGTGTACATTTTCAATCAAAAAATCTTGTTTTATATTATTTTATAAGAAGTTGAAAAATGATCTTTGTACTTTCAACATAGTACTGTTTGGGATACTCCGATCAGGATTTTTGCAGCCGATACAGAGTACCAATTCCTTGTCATGGATTCAGCCGATACAAAGTACAGATTCAGATTCTCCTTACCTAAGAGAATAAATTAAAGATTTTGCCTATAATTCTTTAAACATGTCTATTATAAGCATTTAGTGTGGACATGTCATGGTCAGAAGCAGCTTTACAGAAAATAATAAATAAAACAGATTTAAAAAACACTAACAAAGCAATTTGGAAACATTGCAAATGATGAAAAAATAATTCAACATGATTTAATGAAGTTTGAAGCGCATGTTTGATGCATAAGAAGTTAGAATGTGCACCTGTTAGTCCATTAATACTTTACTAAAAGCAAATAGGTTCTGTTTTACTATACTTATATTATAATAACTTATATTATTAATTATAAGTCAAAATGTATCCCTAATATTTCCAGCCAGGTTTTATTGAACTTGCAATATTGTTAAAAACACAGAACTTGTTCTGATATGTAAAAAGATTTCAGTTCTTATATGTCCTCTGCTTGTAAACTCGTAAACAAACAATTGTGATCGATTCATGAGATCAGCCAGATTAGCGAATACCGGTCAAGTCATAAAATATGATTACTGGCCAATACCCATCTCTGGCCAATTGATCAGGGCATCCCAAGTACTAACAGAAAGGCAATTACAACCGTACAGTTGTATTATGATTTCTCTGTGAGCTCTTTGATTAATGTAATAAATTCTGCTTGTTTATAATTGCAAGAATTTTATTTATTATTTAATATTTATGTCTGCATTCTATTATGTATTACTATTATTAGTAATATTATTTTGCTTCTATCACCCTGGATTCATAATATTTGATTTAATTGTCATGTATATGTCGTTTGAAGCTTAATAACAAATAATAAATATATAAAAATTTTTATTATTTAATCAGACTGCATACATAACAAAGTTTTCGCTATTGATTCATTTAGTTTGTTGATTAGGTTGTGTAAATTGTCCATCGAAAAACCTTGTTTTACATTATTTTATAAGTTGAAAAATTATCTCTGTACTAATCAACATAGTACTAACAGAAAAAAAATTAAAATGGCACAGTTGCATTCCGTTTTCTCTTCGAACTCTTTGATTAATGTAATTAATTCTGCTCGTCTATAACTGTAATGAATTAATTTATTATGATTAACTTTTCATTATGTTTTACTATTATGAGTAGTATTATTTCGCTTCCATCCCCTTGGCTTTATAATATTTGATTCAACTGTTATGTATCTATTGTTTGAATCTTAACAACAAATAATAAATACATAAAAATAAAAATAAATAATTTAATAAGACTGCAGGAAAAATGCAAATGAGGAACAAATGCACTTCCACGAGTGGCCAAAAGAGGGCACTTCTCCATAATGAATGAAATGAACTTTAACCCAATTAAAAATAACGGCTTAATTAATTCACTTGCGTTATCAAGAAACACTGAAATCAAACAATCTAAAACAAGCAAAGATAACCACATTTCAACAACCACAAACGAGTAAGAATACATATATATATATATATGAGTAAGTAGCAGGTGCGTTACTCAAGCACGGTTTTATCAATTAAAACTCAATTTAATCCTCCTACAAAACACAAATTGTATGTATTATTAAAAGGGTTTAGTTGCATAACAAAGCAGTCAATCAATAAACCACCAACAGCTATCTAAAATATCTGGCGGGCGAAACAAACACAGATCCACACAGAAACACAAGCCTGAGCTATTATAAACTAAACATAGACGCTTAATAGTCAATTGAACATGTTTAAATGATTGGATAATGATCGACTGAGAGCTCGACGTCATTAAATAGTAATGTAAATAGATTGTAAGTGCGCCCAAGGCTAATAACGGACGTGTGTTAGCTAGCATGCGAGCTATTAAAACTGTGTTATCTACTAACGTTAGCATTCTCCATCACATTGCAGAAGATCCTCCATCAAAATATCGTTACAGTGTCAGGATTAGCATCATCCTTACCTGCTGTTTACTGATGACGGGAACAAAGTGACGCGCTCCTTTCCTCGCTTCTGCTTTTGACGAACATAAAAAAACCCGATAACTATTAAGTGCGTTATAATCCCAACAGAGATGCTGGTATGAAGTGCAACTGGATACAAAGTGCCTTTGATACACTGTGCGATAGGAATGTAACAGATACAGCGAGAGGGCGGGAAACGAGCGGCTCGGAAGTGGGGTGTGATTGGGCAAAAGGCGTCGACGTCTTTGTGGAACTGCTTGACGTTTGAGTTGGCCAATGAGCTGATAGAACGCGTTGAGAGCTTCGCTGTGATTGGATGGCGCGGCTGTCAATCAAGAACAATTGGGCGGTGATGTGGCTCACAGTTTGATCTTGGGTGTGGAGTGGAGAGTATATACAAATGTTTTTGTGTTTTTATTAAGATGAGGTAAATAATATTCGCACAAACCGTCGTGTTTACACGCTGTTATGATTATGTGATCAGTTTAGGTCTTATATTACCTTCATTATCGTCGAAATAAATGTTATTAAATTTTTCAATCTATTTTTATCGCTACATACGCGGGTCGATAACAGATAAGGATGCCTCAGCGTAAACTTTATGTAAAATATTTTTATATGTCATGGTCATTAAATTCTGATGTCATAGACATTTTAATTAAACATGTACAGCTATGAAATTATCGTTTTCAATTGATTTATCATTTATAGGATTTAATTAACATAAAAATAACTTTTAAAATATATTAAATAAGTTTTCAGGCATGTTTATGTTCAATTTTAGTTAACACAATAGAATAATACAAATATTATAATTTAGAATTTGATTTGTATCATGACATAATAGAAATAATAATAATAATAAATTAGTAAATGTATTTGGATTAATAAATATTAATGATAAATTAGGTTTGTGAGGCGAAGCAGTGGCGCAGTAGGTAGGGCTGTCGCCTCAAAGCAAGAAGGTCGCCGGTTCGAGCCTCGGCTGGTTCAGTTGGCGTTTCTGTGTGGAGTTTGCATGTTCTCCCTGCGTTTGCGTGGGTTTCCTCTGGGTGCTCCGGTTTCCCCCAAAGACATGCAGTATAGGTTAAATTGTCCGTAGTGTATGTGTGTAAATGAGTGTGTTTCCCAGAGATGGGTTGCAGCTGGAAGGGCATCCACTGCGTAAAACATGTGCTGGATAAGTTGGCGGTTCATTCCGCTGTGGCGACCCCGGCTTAATAAAGGGACTAAGCCGAAAACAAAATAAATTAATAAATGAATTCGATTTGTATTATTCACAATATATTAATATAGATATAATAAATTATTATTATAGAATAATACAAATATCTAAATTTTTCTCAATCACAATATTTACATTTTAGAAAAATAGGCTAGTGCCTATCTATGAGTGCACTCAATTATTATTTTGATATTGAATGGTATTTGAAAGTTTTTTAACCATTCCCAAACCTATAAACTGTATTAATACTGCTTTTAAATATTATAGACATTAATAATAGAGACATTTTATCACTAGAAGTGTATTTTCAATGTATATGAAAACAGTCTGAGTCACATTAACAACCTTTTTCCCTGTAGCTATAAGTGAAGTTTTGCTAATACTACACAGATGCTGGCACAGATTGCTTGCGTTTTGCTTTTAATCCTTCTTAAGGATTTTTCAGGATTCATTTCCTTCCATGGAAGTCGGAAAAGACCCCCTCGACCCCCTCTCTTGACTTATATAAGCTGGTCAAGTGACCTAAATTACAGCAGGATTTACCTGTTGAACGGCATAATATGTTGAACATACCCCCACCGTATGAGTCACCTTTTACACAAATAGCTACTTAAAGGGACAGTTCACCCAAATTAAAATTTATTCATTTACGCACCCTCAATTGGTTTCAAATCTATATACCTTTTTTATTCTGTTGAACACAAAAGAAGATATTTTGAAGTATGCTGAAAATCGGTAACCATTGACTTCCATAGGATTTGTTTTCCTACTATGGAAGTCAATGGTTACAGTTTTCAGCTTTCTTCAAAATAGTTTCCTACTCCTTTTGAACACAAAAGAAGATATTTTGAAGAATGCTGAAAACACAAAATCACTGACTTCCATAGTAGGAAAAACAAATACTATGGGAGTCAATGGTTACAGGTTTTCAGCATTGTTCAAAATATCTTGTGTTTAACAGAATAAAGAAAGGTTTGCAACAAGTGGAGGATGAGTAAATGATGGCACAATTGTCATTTCTGGGTGAACTGTCCCTTTAAGTGTTCATACTTAAACTGCACAATCCAATAAAAAAATAAATTAACTATCATTATAGCAAGTATTTATATAAAATAATGTTGGTATAATATGTTGTAGTCTTTCAATAGTGATATCTTATGAAATTAAACATTTACAGCTATAAAAAAAAAGAGACCATTTGGGAATTTTTAGGGATTTTCTCGGGAATATTTTCTGGATTTGTCATTTATAGGATTTACTTAGCATAAAATAACTTTTTTAAGTTTTCAGACATGTTTATGTCCAATTTTAGACTAACAGCTAATGTTTTATCTTCAGAATAAGAAATCTGGCGACGCAGTGGCGCAGTAGGTAGTGCTGTCGCCTCACAGCATGAAGGTCTCTGGTTCGAGCCTCGGCTGGGTCAGTTAGCGTTTCTGTGTGGAGTTTGCATGCTCTCCATGCGTTCGCGTGGGTTTCCTCCGGGTGCTCCGGTTTCCCCTACAGTCCAAAGACTGTGAATGAGTGTGTGTGGATGTTTCCCAGAGATGGGTTGCGGCTGGAAGGGCATCCGATGCGTAAAATCGTGCTGAAAAAGTTGGCGGTTCATTCAGCTGTGGTGACCCCCGATTAATAAAGGGACTAAGCCGAAAAGAAAATGAATGTGAATGAGAAATTAAGAAATCAATATTTGCTGGAATAATATGGAGTCAATCTAGGGCCAAATACACTTGCAACATGAAAGTAAATTTTGTAAACAAAAAAAGTATCGAGCAAAAAATTGTAAAATAATGCAAATCTCAAAAAAATGCAAAGACAAAATTGAGTTTTAAGAAATAAAAAGAAACAAAAGTAAAGAAACGCAATTAAAAATCAAGTAATGCAAAACATTTTCATTCATTCATTCATTGTGAAGAAAGCCCAGCAGACACTGTACTTCCTTCGTCAGCTGAGGAAGTTCAACCTGCCACAGGAGCTGCTCGTACAGTTCTACTCAGCTGTCATCCAATCCATCCTCTGCACTTCAATCACCGTCTGGTTCAGCTCAGCTGCCAAAACTGACCTCCGTAGACTACAGCGAATAGTCCGGACTGCTGAACGAATCACTGGCACTGCCCTTCCCACACTTCAAGAACTGTACTCTTCCAGAGTGAGTAAAAGGGCTCACAAATTCACTCTGGACGCCTCACACCCAGCACACTACCTGTTCGAACTGTTACCGTCTGGTCGGCGCCACAGAGCACCAAGCACAAAAACACCTAGACACAGGAGAAGTTTCTTTCCTCAGGCCATCTACCTCATGAACAGTTAAATATTCTCATACTGTGCAATAAACCAGCAATACTTTCTCATACGCACTTGTACACAGCACCTTATAACAATATACAATGCAATACTTTCTCAATACACAGCACCTTATAACCTGTATATTTATAACAAATCTGTACATACAGCTCAACATCCAGATCTATTGACTAACTGCATCTCTGTTTAATGTTTATCGTCTTTTTTTCATATTCATTTTGTGTTGTCACTCGTCACTTTATGTACACTGGAAGCTTCTGTAGCCAAAACAAATTCCTTGTGTGTGTGAAGCACACTTGGCCATAGATTGTGATTCCTAAAATTTTTTTTTTCCCTTTATTAATCTGGGGTCACCACAGTGGAATAAACCGCCAACTTATCCAGCATGTTTTACGCAGCGGATGCCCTTCCAGCTGCAACCAATCACTGGGAAACATGCACACACACTCATTCACACACATACACTACGGACAATTTTAGCTTACCCAATTCACGATTTGTGGGGGAAACCAGAGAGCATGCAAGCTCCACACAGAAATGCCAACTTACCCAGCCGAGGCTCGAACCAGTGACCTTGCTGTGAGGCGAGCGTGCTACCCACTGCACCACTGTCTAGCCCGCAAAAAATAATTCATATTTGCTATTTTTTTTTAATTAAACATATATTTGCTAAACATTTTTTTTCTAGTATTGCTTTTACAACACCTCTCAAGTCAATTGCAATGCTCATTTTCATTTACTTTTCAGTCAACCGTGAGTTTGCGATGCTGCTTTCTTTTTGCACGTCACATTTTTATGCGTTTCACTTTCTGGCGCTGATTTGACAAGGGGGCGGAGTTACTGGAACTGGGGCGTGTACGGCATTTTTTTTTTAATAAACTTAATTTAGAAAAGAAGAAATGTACAATATAAATCAGGAAATCATCTGTAAGAGACTAGGCATGGGCCGCAATAAGATTCTGACGGTATGATAGCCATGGATAAAAATATCATGGTTTCACAGTATGACAGTATTATGATTACTGCTCTAAAATATATTCTTTTTTAATGTCTGGGTAAAAAACTAAAACTTTTTTCCCCTTTGAAATTGAAATTTGATATTTTGGAACAGTAAACATGTCAGGATAAATAATTAAAATGAATCATTGACTTCTGCTGTCTTCGTTAGTTTCTAAAACACAGATCTTAAAACAACATCTTTGGATATTTTTTCTGCTGGAGGTACTGTTGTCTTAAAAACCTAAAAAAAAAAAAAAAGTAAATAAAAAATATTACACATACCTTAGAAACGGTATTACAGAAAATTTGGGCGGTTTTAAAACTTTGACTTTTCCAAACCGCGGTATACATTAAAAAAGGTTATCATCACATGGCTATAAGAGACTGGAATACAAGTACTTACAAGTACAAAGTTAAAGAACAACAAGTAACAAATAAGAAATAGAAAAAGAGAGAAAAAAAAGAGGAACAAAAAGAAAGGGGTAGTACAAAACTAAATAAACACAGAAAGCATCTAGCAACTAACTTACTGGAAGCAAAATATATTTTCTTAAGTTTCTATTAACTTGCAGAATTTTTGGTTGTTAGAAAAACGTATAGATTTAAGCAAGGAATCACTTTCAATAAAAATTTGAGGAAATGGGAGAGGATTTAAGAAATTTTTGTGAATAAAGAATTTTGCATATATAAAAAAAATGATATTATACATATTCTTCATTTTATTTTTTGGACTGGAATAATAACAAATAATATCTTTTAATTTAAAAGATTTGTTTTGTTGATTGCGATTTATTCAAATAATTATATAAATCTGACCAAAACTTTTGTGACATTTTGCATGTAAAAAACATGTGGGTCAAAGTCTCCTCACTTTCCTGACAAAAAGAACAAGTATCAGCTATATCACTAAATTTTGACACAAATGCATTGACTGGGTATATTTTATGTAGAATTTTAAAATGAAATTCCTTTGCTTTGTTTGGGATTACATATTTATATGGGAGAAGCCATGTTCTTTTCCAATCAATATCTTGTATTAACGCTGACCAATATGACTTTTTATTTTTTTTTGTTGGAGAATTCGAAGTACAAGTTTGTTGTTGCATTTCTTATCATAAATACTAATACCTTCTAATAATAAGGAGGGCTCTATGGTTCTTTTATTTATATATTAGATATGAATTTGTTGTTAGATATATTAATTCCTTTGGGATAGCATTCACAATAATGTTAAAAAATGTCAAAAAATCTTTTTGCACTGATTAATTTTTAAGTGTGTTTCTTTATTTTTGTTTGCAAAAAAAAATTATTTCTCAAAACTCAATTTTCCTTTTGCAATTTTTTCGAGATTTGCA
This sequence comes from Danio tinwini, assembly GCA_903798205.1. NCBI lineage: Eukaryota > Metazoa > Chordata > Actinopteri > Cypriniformes > Danionidae > Danio > Danio tinwini. Next base: position 5,231,967 of record CAIGQZ010032287.1, read on the forward strand.
TTATTTTGCAAGTTGTTTTAGCAAAATACTTTATTTTGTTAGCAAAACTTTCTTTTATGTTGCAAGTATATATGGCCCTATATTGACTCCATAGTATGACCCTGATTTTCTTAATCACAACAAATAAAAATTTTTTTGTCATCGTGAACAACTGTAATATTCTGAGGAAAATGCTCTAAATGACAAAATTTCTAAATTTCTCAAAATGTATATGTTAGAGAAAAATATTAAATACAAATTTAAGAGAAGCAAAAAATGTAAAAGTTTAGTTGAAATTTTTATTTAATTTTTTTGCAATATTTTGCTTGAATTTAATTGTATTATATTTCAATTTCTAAATATGTTTGGTGACTAAAATATTATTTTAATAAATATATGTTTAATAAATCTGTTTTGTTTAAATGCACCAAAATACATTGCCTATATTCACTGAGAAATGGATAAAAATATATATTTTCAAAATGGGGTCTACTCAATTATGCTGAGCACTGTACTATACTGTATATAAACATAAACGCACCTCTGGGTTTGGCCGCGCGGGGCCGTTGTTTCTCCCTCCGCTGACAATGAGCGGCAGCAGCGCAGCATCCCCGCATCACACTGGAGGATGCTGGCAACCATGTCTGAAAAAACACACACATATGGCTGACGAGCTGGAAACGGCGATGTAGCTTTTGAAGATGTCATCTTTTCTCGTCTCTCGTTTTCTCCTCTTCCTCTTTCTGTCCACTTTTAAAGGCACAGCCGGCAAATCGCTCCCCGAGAGAGAAGCTGTGGGTGAGTATAGAGAAGAAAGAGGCGCATCGCGGTGTGGATGGATGAGGGAGTGGTGTTTGGCCTGCTTCACAAAAACATCGTGCGACCCTGCTAAAATAGGATGCAATAAAACAAAACAAAACATGCATTAGTCGATTTACGATGCATAAATGCTGAGAAATGTGGACGAATATTCGCATCGCGTGGCTAACACTGTAAACAATACGCGCATTTGCTGTATGACTGAAATATTGGCCTCTATAAATTCACTACCCGATGTTATGAATGTATTGCATGCACGAAAAAAATAGCACATCCAAATAGCTTAGTTTATGCAAATTTGAGATTTACAAAGGGCTCGTTAAAATCAAAAGTGTTTATTTATGACTTCTGCATGCCATTGTTGGATGCGCTATGACAGATATACCTCGTGTTTTTATGAGAGCCGAGCAAATCTGTCCCCGAATTCATAGATGTGTAAAATACTTGGGTAATTTTGCTTAATTACTGTACTTATCAATTCGTATCGCGTGGCTTGTAATCAATGCATGCATGCACATTACTAAAATATTGCCCAATTTGACCACCTGATGTTATGAATGCATTGTATGCACATAAATCAAAATAGCTTTTTGTGTGCCTGCAGTTATGCACATTTAAGTTTTAAACAGGTCGTGTTGAAAAAAAGTTCTTACTGATGACTTCTGCATGCTATTGTTGCTATTGTTGGATGCAATACGACAGATATACCTCGTGTTTTTAT
>CAIGQZ010032287.1:5235271-5247304 GCA_903798205.1 Danio tinwini
TATTATTATTATTATTATTATTATTATTATTATTATTATTATTATTAACCAGGCTACTTTTACTTGACATTTAAAACTGTACTTCTTTTTACTTTCAGTCAAGTGTGTTTTAGGCCAGTTTTGCATTTAAAAAGAGGTTTCTAAAAAGTTAAAAGTTAACTTAAAAGAGGTTTCTATATGCGCTTAATTTATTTGAGTATAATATACCACCTGATTTAATAAATAGTTTAGTATCTATTTTTCCTAGGCATTTATTATTTGCTAGGTTACTTTACATTTAAAACTGATACTTCCTATTTACTTTCAATTAGGTATGGGTCATATCCTTGTCATTTAACAGGACTTTCTATATTTATTTAGCCTTTGAGAGTAAAAGACACCTGATTGAATAGATATTTATGATGTGTTTTGCTAGGTAATTATGTTTTAGTTATTAATTAAATTAGATTTTTGAATATATTACTTTTACTTTACATTTAAAGCTGTACTTCTTATTTACATTCAAGCAAATATATTATGTAAGTAAATAAATGTAGGTAAAGTATATTTAAGGAAAAGCCAAACTGCCTTTTAGAGTATAATAAATCTGATTAAATAAAGATTTTTATATATATATTTGGTTGTTATTTTTTGCTAGATTATTAATTACTTTATTTATTTACATATGTTATTTTTGCTGTAGATTTAAAGCAGGGCTTACAGTATTTACTTTTTAGCAAGTATGTTTTAAGCCAGATACTTGGGATTTCAGGTTTATATGCATTTTTCCTTTTAGAGTATAATATACTGTAGCTAATATAGTTTTGCTAGATTATTATTTTATATTTTTATATATTTAAGCTTTATTTAAGTTATATTTAAGTTACATTTTCTTACAGCATTAACTTTCAAGAAAGTATGTTTTGAGCCAGAAACTTGTGAATTTTTTGTGAGGGTTTTATGCATTCTTCCTTTTAGAGTACAATATACATGATTACACACTTTAAAAAAAAAAAGATTTTTGTGCTTGTTCAAACTACTTACTTGAAATGAGCTGAAACAACACAATTCTTGGGATTTTGGGGCCAAATTAATTGCTTCATGTTCAATCCACTTCAATTTTTTAAGTTAACTTAATCAATTTGTGTTTGGACAACATGAATGAACTGTGTTCTATGTGTGTCAGAGGTGCTGGTGAGGGTGCAGGTGTTTGACGGTGGTGACCTTTCACCTTTGCCCAACGCTGCTCTCGCCGTTCATGGAAACCAGAGTCTGCTGGCACAGAGCCGGGCGGGCAGCGACGGCGTGCAGGTGGTCAGCTTCATGTACCGCACAGGAACATGGGTAATCATTACAGCGTCCCAGAGAGATTACCTCACCAGCTCTGTGCCATGGCATGCCAGCCGTCTGCCCTGTGAGTAAACACTCAAGCCAGTTTAAGAATCTGAAGGATTTCATGACAGAATGTTGTTCAAGAGTTCACACTTAGCTGATGATTGGTAATAAAGCGTGTTTGGCATGCTGTCCCAGGAGAGAGCCTTAAGCTCAAAATATCCTTGAGCCCGGGGCTCCCTCCCGTTTGGAGGGCGAGAGGAGAGTTTTAGCTCAGGTGGGTCTCGAGAACTCCCCTACTGTGAACTGCTGGGATATATCTGACTAAGAGTTGCCTTAGAATGCTATTTTGATTAGTCAATTTATCTATGGTGTCTGTCTTTGAACGGTGGGAGGAAACCGGAGAACCCGGGGAAAACCCACGCGAACACGGGGAGGACATGCAAACTCCGCACAGAAACGCCAACTGGCCCGGAGAGGAACAGACCAGCGGCGTTCTTGCTGTGAGGCAACAGTGCTACTCACTGGCCGATATGCTGCCCTATCGGAGAAGGGGTAGAAGAGGGGATTCTTCAAACGAAGATGACTGGAGCAAAAAGCTCTGATAATTTATAGTGTGTCACTGTTCATCTGATTGGCACAATATGCAGAGTTAATGTGGTACCAGCTGTGTTCAATCATAAGCACGTGATCCTCTCGAAATTAGTTCATAAATAAACCACACTTGTTGTTTTTTTGTTGTAGTTTTTTTAATCTTTAAAGGTTTTAAAAAGTGTATTGGTGTTTGAGTAGAAAAAGTGGTCTCAGGCCTTAGTGCTCCACTGATTTATTCTTTTGTGATGTATAAAATTTTAAAATTGAGTGTTTTATCTTCCAGTTTAACATAAATTTGTTTCTATCATTGAATCATTAAACATGTATTGGCTTTTTATCTTGAAATTCAGAACTCTGACTTTTTTCTTTAAAAATCAGAGAGACGAGTTTTTAGAGAAAAAGGTCAGAATTCAGAATGCATTCAATTCAGTTTTGTTTTGTGAAATCCTACATTGTATGTTTTGCGTTTTTTTATTTTATTTGATGAAATGTGTTTATTTATACTTTGCACATTTTTGTACACTTAAAAAAAATCATAGAAATACTATGTCTTGCAATTCTCGCTTTTTCTTGAAATTCTGAGTTTATATCTTGCAGATATTACTTTTCCCCATGGAATTCTGAGTCTACACCTTTAAGTTTACACCTAGACTGCAAAAAAGGCTTTTCTTACTTAGATTTTATGTCTTGTTTCTTGTCCAAATATCTAAAAAGTCTTAAATCAAGAAGTATTTTCTAGGCAAGCAAAACATATTGTCTTGTTTTCAGAAATAATATGCTAAAATGAAGTGAGTTTTTCCTTAAAACAAGCAAAATAATCTGCCAATGGGGTAAGTAATCTGTAAATGGGCCAATCTTGTTTTAAGTAAGAAAAGCATTTTTTGCAGTGTAGGCTACAATTTGACTATTTTTTGATTGTAACTCAAAGTTTATGGGCTTTATTTAAACGATTTAGGCTCAAAGTCCAAAGTGCCGGGCGCAAAAGCATTAAGGGCGTGTCAGAATCCACTTTTGCTATTTTCAGGATGGAAAATTCTGCTTTGCGCTGCGGCGCATGGTCTAACAGGGTTGAGCTTATTCTCTTCATGAGTTATAGGTGTGTTTTGAGAATAAACCAATCAGAGTCTCATCTCCCATTCCTTTCAATAATCAATTGCGTTGCGCCATAGCGCATTTGCTATTTACATGGCAGACTTAGTAAATGGAAAAACTGAGCACAATAGCGAGAAAACAGTTTAACAGAGCATCTACAGCGCGAAAAAATGAGCCTATTCATTCTTTACTTTCACTTTCACTTTCACTCTTGTGGATAAGGAAACATGTTGTCCGCACAGACATCCATTAGCCTACATAATTAATTTTGTTTGTTAAGCACAAAGATTTGTTTCAAAACTATTTCTAAATTCAGTTCTAATTTCCAGCAAACGAATAAATGAACAGTAATAACGAAGTGTGGTAAAAAAGTTATATCCAAATACACATGCTATGCCCCATATGGTCTAAAAGCTGACAGGTGGGTAAATCTAAGCTTGTTTTTAATAAAACAAATATAAATATGCATATAATAAATAATAATAACATTATACAAAAGCAATTTGTCATGAATAAACAGAAAAAGCCCCCCCCCCTACATCCTGTGTGTATTAAGCAATGTTTAAGCGAGGCGCACATCTAAAATAAAAAATAGCAATGCGCCAGCAATGCGCCTTAACACACCTCCTTTTAGCAGGTTTAAATAGCAAATGCATTTGCTATTTAAACAGCGTGGTGAAAAACGTCAAAATGACTCTTACGTCAAGCTGAAACTAGCAAACAACAATTGCGTCGCGTCTTGCGCCGCATTGCGCCAGGTGTATGATAGGGCCCTATGTCTTGTAATTTTCACTTTCTTGAGTTCTAATTTATTTTTCATGAGATTTGTTTTTCAGAAGAGTCTACACCTTGCATTAATATATATTTTTCTTGAAATCAATCAATTTATTTCACAAAAAGGGACAGTGTACATTAATCAGCATTGCTTAAGAACCTAAAGGTAACCAAATTAGCCGAAAAGGCTAATTTTCATTAATAGTCTCTTTTCCAGATGTTATAGGCCTGTAAACCAATAAAAATACAAAATCAAATTATAAACAAAACTCAAATGGACAACATAAAAACACCATCACAACAATAGCAAATCACGCGGGGGTGTTAGTGAAAGTGAGCGGGCGGACAGCGGACGGGGGAGAAGGGCGGTTGAGGAGGGGGATCAGTAAAATGAGGTTCCGGATCAGATTTCAGAGGTGCCAAATCCGGATCCGGCGTGTTCTGGCACAAATTAAGCCCTGACTATTCCATTAGCGTTTAAGGAAAACAGTTCACAACAGTCACAAACCGAATGTTAACCAAGAGAAGCAGTTTTAAGACAGCTTTAGTTTTAATGTAACACAGCAGTACAGAACAAAGTAAAGATGAAAATTTATACTTTTTGTGAGATATTTAATAGTAATGTGTGTATATATAACGATTTTGATGTCAAATGTCTATATACAAACATTTTAAATACTTTTACTCACCAGTTGCTTCTTTTTAATGCTGCTCATGGCAGAAGAAAATGACCTGGAAAAATCCTTCAGGGATATACTACTGCGTAAATTCCCGGATGTAGTAGTCAACACTGTATTAGTGTTAGAACTCTATACGACAAGGAGGCAAATCAGCTTCTAACACTGAGAGGGTTATTTTATCTTTATCTAACTCTAGAATTTCAATACTTTACTCTGAATTACCTCAGCACACAAAATTGAACACTAATGAATTTGCTGTGTAGATTTCACTTTTTCCCCCCTCATACAATTCTTAGTCTACACCTCACAATGATGCTTTTTTCTGTAATTCTGAAGTCTGTAGTCACAATGACTATAATTGATTTATTCTGTGGTGCAAATAACTTCCATTGTTTAACGTCATCTATATGGTATTTTATTTACAGTATACCTGTTTAACAAATCTCTCTCTCTCTCTCTCTGTGTGTGTTAGTGTATGCCTCGGTCAGCCTTTACCTGATGGCCCAGAAGCCCGGCACACTGATCCTATATGATGATGTCATCCAGGTGTTTCATGGCTCCCCAAGTAAGTAAACATCTGGGACCATATTCACTTTGGAGAGAAAAAAATGGATTATTTATCTCCAAGATAGTTGAAGCAATGAAATATGAGGAAGTTGACATATGCATGACCCACTCGAGCTTATGTCAACCTGACACCTCCGGTTCCTCCAGCTGTCGCCATAGCAACAGCAGAAACACATTATATTTCCATTACAAAAACTTCTGGCATCTGAATGTGCTAATTGCTCTAATTCCCAGATAATGATAGGGCATTCAGTGTGGCGTAAAGACAGACATTGTACGGTTAATATCAATGACGTGCCTCAGAGAGACTTGCATTTCACTACATATTAGAATAAAAGTGGTGAATTGCAATGAATATGATATTTAGTCATTTAAATGCTTAGAAAACCAAAAGCCGCCGTGCACACACAATGCAGATATTTTTACTGACAATTATTTAATTTCAAAGCTTAACAATTCAATCAAATCACATTCAAATTCTTAGAAACTAGCACACAGCTATGCTTCTTGGCAATCAATGCACTTAATTTCTGTTACTCTTAAAATCCTTCAGGTGGGCGGAGCCAGCCGTGGCTGCAGGTTCCAAGGCGGAGCTTGCAGTTTAACTCCTCCTACACAGAACTGACGGCAGTTTTAACAACAGCAAGAGAGCAGAATGAAATCAACTCCTTCCCTTACCCACTCGCTCTGGAACCAAACAACACAGGTCCGAGAAACACTAGAGTCTCTCTAGATATTTGCATATTTTTAATACTAAAGGTGCAGTGTGTAGGACTGATAGTGGTTGAACTAGGTATTGCAGTCCAAATTCAAAATTTTGGAGAGGGTTTTTTTCACTCAGCCCTTTCGAAGATGACTGGACACGCACACATGTTGCCAGATTGCCCTACACTGTAAGCTGCTCAGCTAATGTACTAGCTGCTAATTTAAACCCCCCTCATATCAATTTCTTTGAATCTTCATCTCGTTTTGAAGGCTTGCTACTGTCACATTTTCAGCTGTGCCGGCATACATTGGCGCATCCTTGATGACTAAAATGAAATATGCTGTTTCTGTCAAGGCAATATGAGTTCTGAAATATCATTGGCTAAACTGGCAGTGGGCTGGTTATAGAGACCAAAACAAAGACAGACATTCTGACAGGGATCGCACATTTTCAAAGCAGAATATCTGACTTCAGCATTGTTTTTCAGATAATCAAGCATGATCACTTGGCATGTTTCTTAAATATCTGCCAACATATTACGGCATTTTTATGCTTTAGAAAGTCATTACATACAGCACCTTTAATAAATACTCATGGAAGTGAGATTTGCATATATAGAGTCTTTATGTGTGAGTGTTCATGATGGTGTACCCATTTAAGGTGGAGAAAATGGCTGGACGGACCTGACAACGATAGCAGCGGTCAATGCGCAATTGTTTGACCGCGAGGGCCGAGCCGTTGAAGTCAATGAACCCGTCCACATCTCTGTGCCTCTGCCTTCTGATACGCACATACGATCTGCCAGCAGCATACCCGTATGGATGTACGACACCAAGACAGGTATTAGAAACCTTAAAGGTTTAGTTCACCCAATGAAATCTCTGTCATCATTTACTGAGTTTCTTTCTTCTGTTGAACACAAAATAAGTTATTTTGAAGAATGCTGGTTGATGGTGATTTTCTTTCCTACTATGGAAACCTATGGGTGGGTACCCAGCAATGTCCATTGGACATCCCCACATTGAGGCCCTTTAGACCAGCAAAACAATCACAGAAAAAGTTGACAGAAAACACTGGCATCAAAAAACAAGTCAAAAATGTATTACAGGACAGTTTTTTTTTGGTGCAAATTTTAGATGTCAAATTGACGTTATTTTGGCATCAAGATAGTCAATTGACATCTAATCGATTTGTATTTTTGATATATTTTTATGTCCTTTTGATATCAAGGTGCTGGGTACATCAACCAGCATATTTCTAAATATCTTCTTTAGTGTTCAACAGAAGAAGTGAACTCATAAAGGCAACACAGGCTCATTCTGAAAACCTAGTCCCGTGGACATTTCTGGAGACCGCAAATTATGTAGTAAATTACGTATGGCTTCATTTTGTTTTTTTTAAACAAATGCTACGGGGCGGTATGATGCCGTTCCTTTTTGCGCTCACTAGTTAAAAGCTCACCTCCGTGTGGAGGGGTTTCCCACCGTAACCAGTTTATCCCGTTAGCTCGTCATGTTACGTTGGCAGACTTGAGACGCAGAGAGGAGTTGACCACAACGACGACAGGGTTCGAGTCCGGGGGAAGAGAGGTTCAAGAAATCAGGTAAGACAAAAACAGAATCCAAAAAATAAAATGAACAAGTAAAATAACAGGGTGAGAATGCGGTAAAATGCGAAAACGTGGTAAAACTCAGACGAGGGCTTTTTTTTTCTGGACAATCAATAAAATTGGTTGGGTTTAGGGTAGGAGGTGGGTGGGTCAGTCAGTCGATTGACCGACCGGCCATTCAGTCAGACAGTCAGACAGACAATCAGTCGACAGCGGCCTCTGGTGGGTTTACGCGAGAACAGTGGCCGAGAACGGCACTCGCGAGAGAAATTTGAGATGTGAAAACGTGCACACAGTGGCCTCTCACGGATTCGCGAAAACAAAAACTGCAAAAATATGTACCTCCCGGGAAGTATTTTGTGGTCTCCAGAAACGTCCACGGGACTATTTTTCAGAATGAGCCTGGGTTGCATAAAGGTTTAAAACCACATGAGGGAGAATAAATGGTAAGGTAATTTCTATTTTTTAGGTAAACTATCCCTTTAAAGATGCTTTCTTTAGCAGAAGTAGTTTATGCAATTGTACAAATTAAAAATTGTATATTTAATATTATTTCCTCTTTGACAATAAAAGCCTAGTTATCGCTAGATCCTCATTTTGGAAATAACATTTGATTTCCAGGACTATGGGTTCGAAATGGAACTGGATTTATCATTCGAGAGGGATCACAGCTAAGATGGGACTTCACTGCATTCCAGCTGGGCTACTGGATCGCTGCCTTCCGTGCTTCAGCAGGTGATATACCCAAATGCAAAAAAACATATTTGCATCTTGACACAAGCACAAAAACGCTGATCCTGCTTTGTATTTGTACACTAGGCTCAGGTTTGTCTCACCCAGGCCTGAGGGACATCACAGCCTACCACACCTTCTTCTTGCTGTCCATCCTGGGATCTCTTGCTCTGCTTGTGCTGGTCTTGCTCTGTGTCTTACTCTACTACTGCAGGTGTGTTGTAGACTAGTTTGTCTAGTCTTATCTTTGTCAGCTTGGTGTCTCCTGGCCTCTAATTTGCCATGGTTGCTTCAGAAATGCTTTTTTTCTCTGTACAATATAACTAGCAAAACAGCACAATTTTTCAGAAATGTCACCATGCAATTTTTCCTAATGAGCCTGGATGATCACAAGATATCTTCTGAAGATTACAGTAAAGTAATTTCAATCTGTTTTTGCCAATTTTAGAGCGCTTTTGCTTAATGTCAGCATCTGTTTTCCAGGCGAAGGTGTCTGAAGCCTCGACGGCAGCAGAAACAGGTTCAAGTTCCATCTGCTTTGAATGGATCCAGGAAGGACCAAGGCACCTCCACGTCCCACTTGAACCTCATCTGCGGAGGCCATGTTGAATCTGCTGCCTCCAATGGCAACTTGGACGCCAATAAATCTGAGGGATCGCCATCCCACGCCTTCAAGAGTGCCCGGGATGAGTTTACCCGGCACATTCCCGCCCATAAGCTACGCCATTCCTCAAAGAACAAGCAATCCAAAGGAGCCCAAAGAAATCCCGAGAGTTTCCCCATGAAGGTACATCAATCTACAGATACAAGCAATCTGGATAGCAATCTTCTACATGAAAACTACGGCCGCAACTACAGTTCTGACGACAAGGATCAAGACTATCGCCGCAGACATGTTGTAAATGATAATCGAGGCTACACGTCTGACCCGCCTTCCCCGCCACTTGTTGACAAGCCTCCAGAATATTCACAGGTTTTACAAGGGCCAGATCATCTTGCTCGTCCAACATCACTCAACACGCAACCAGGTCAGATTATATTCTGCAGCTCATTAGATCAGATGAAGGAGAACATGTACCGTACTATGGTACCAACTCTTGTAATCCCAGCCCACTATATGAGGTTCTCCTCTGAGTTTGGTGGAACAGATCAAGGTAAGGATGGAACAAATCAATCAGATCGAGATGGACAGAGTTCACAAGGTACCAGCAGTGGGATTCAAAGCCAAATCCATCAAGGCCAGACCCCAGGTTCAGGACATACAGATGCCCAGCAAGGTGCATCTCCTGCAGGCTCTGATGACAGTGTTTGGCCTTCCAGTGGTACACCAGCTCCAGTCCACATCCCAGTTTTATTCAATGACTCTACGATTTCCCAGATGAACGGGGAGCTGCAAGCGCTCACAGAGAAGAAGCTTCTGGAACTGGGGGTGAAGCAGCATCCTCGTGCATGGTTCATATCCCTCGATGGACGCGCCAATGCTCACGTACGCCACTCGTACATTGATGTAGGTGCTGATCTCGGCCATAGTGGAACACACAGTGGAAACCACAGCGCCCAAAGCACCTTGAGTGCCCCAGCTGGGAGTAGTAAGGACCGAAGCATTGATACAAGTCTACAAGACACCCAACATGATCGCAAATCTGCATCTGGTCGCAAGACCAAAGAGGAGCACCATGGAAGCAGTCGAAAGGGGCATGGAGGAAGCAGCTTAGGTGGAGGGAAACACTATTCCAAACCTGCCTACCATGACCCGCTTGGCCTAAGTGGAGGAGTAAGTCGGATGGGGGCGAGTTCGCCTCTGGAAAACCCTCTGACTCCTCTTTTAGATGATGGTCCTGAAGAACCAAGGGGGTCTTCGATGCCAAGAAGGGGTCGAAGCAGGGGGAACAGCTCACGTAGTAGCAACAGTGAAACGCAGCGTGACTCCGTTACCAGCCCTGAAGATGACAATGATCTCGATGACAAGGATGAGAACAAGAAGAGCCCCTGGCAGCGTATTGAAGAGCGCCCCCTAATGGTGTTTCATCCGAAGAAGTAGAGCGAGAAAATCAATCCCAACAGCTGCCTTGACCGATTAGCCAAACTAGAGATGTGTTCAAATTGAAGTTCCACTCAACTATATTCAAAGGATGACTATTTGTGTCTTCATGATTTAATGAACATTTCACATAAGATTGTTATGCCATTGGATTTATTTTTGGCTTTCTATGACAACAGACTTCCACTGGTCAATTTGAATGCATCTCAGGGGTCAAAGAACACAAATTAGGTGGCATCATACCATCTTAGTGTTTTGCACACCTACAAGGATTACAGTAAATCAAAGACTAGTTAAGGCGAGGAGAACACCATTGCAGATGGAAGAACGCAAGATACCAAACAACTGGGCGAGTGCATTAAAATAAAGCACAACACATCCACACAACATTTCCAAATGAATCAGAAGTACTCTAGTACCATTTCCCTCTCAATGGCTTCAACGTTTTGAATGAATGGATTTCTCTGATGCTTTGATAAGTTGGATCAAGACCTTGATGTTTTCCAGAACTCCATGTTAAACTTTTAGAGACCTGTTTCCTTATGTTCTAATGCAGTATATTCCTTAGTGTTTCTGCTTATTCTTCTACCTTCAGTACTCATTATTTTGATGTCAGTTCCTCATTCGATTTTTCATACTAATTTTATATGTACTGTGCATCGCTAATCTAGAATTTCAGATTTCAAACATTCCAGAATTTTTACCGCTAGTCCTTAATTAGTAGATTCAGTACAATTAAGTTTAATGTTCACATTTGTATGTGATGTGATGTTGAAGCAATTTCTGAAGTCATCATACCATGCATCTTTTTTTTATTGTAATATAAAATCCTGACCTTTTTATGCCACATTTTCCATTCAAGTGCGATTCTTGAGTCTAGTATTTGAGAATGCGATAGATTGACACTCGGCACTTGCGTTAAAGTGTAAGAAATTATGTTTTAAATAATCTTTGTGGAGCCTGTTTTCACTTGAAGAGGAATGAAATGAAATGAAAAAGCATTGACTATGAAATAGTAGATTTGAATGTACTTTCTCCACAGTTAAGCCCAAAGTATACTTTGTTTTTTTTATACACATACTGGATATGTAATTGTACTTTTCAATAACATTTGATAGTGTATACAAACACAGTTGCCTGCCAGTCTTTATTGTGTATGTGCATTTTCTCTCTTTGAAAGTTATCACTGATAAAAACGTCTTTGCCGTGTCATTTTGTAATTTTTTTTGTAAATTTCCTGACTTTGTAAGAACGGCACAGTTCATTGTTAGCAGCAAAAAAATTAAATTCAAGTGCAAACATAATTTGTTACAAAAATCTGAAGACAAAATGACTAAATTATCAGAACAGTATACTTTGGGCTTCAGTGTTTTCAGTTGGGCTTTTCATTAATTTCTAACAGAGCCATTAGCATTTTGTGTATATGTATGATAGTCTATATGTGCATGAGATAACTAGTATAGGACAGATTTTTTTATGCCTACAAATGGAAATAGACACTATTCAAGCATGAAGGTGGATACTAGATGCACTGTAAAAGGTGATTATTTACTTAACTTAAAATAAGTGAGTAAACTCTTTGCCTTGCCAAGTTTATTTAAAAAAATAAGTAAACATATTGAAACTGGGAAGTGTTAAGTTAATGTATCTTAACTTGTACTTAAATTTTACTTAAAAAGGCATCTAGTTTACTCACTTTTTAAAAATACAGTCAACAAATCATTTTAAAAGCAACAGGTTAACTCACTTATCTTAAGTAAAGTGAACTAATTATTTTTAAAGCAACAGGTTTACTCACTTATCTTAAGTAAAGTCAACTAATTGCCTTTAAAGCAACAGGTTTACTCACTTATCTTAAGTAAAGTGAACTAATTATTTTAAAAGCAACACGTTTACTCACTTATCTTAAGTAAAGTGAACTAATCAT
>CAIGQZ010032287.1:5264692-5287166 GCA_903798205.1 Danio tinwini
TAGTTTTTGTGTAGTGTGTGTGTGTGTGTGTGTGTGTGTGTGTGTGTGTGTGTGTGCGTGTGTGTTGTGATACGAAGCTGTATATTGCATGTGTATGCAATGTCTGTGAGTGTGGATGTATGCTAGTTTTTGTGTAGTGTGTGTGTGTGTGTGTGTGTGAGAAAATTTTTGGTTGCAAATCGACGCCATTATTTTCAGCCCAAAGCTGATTTACAACCAATTTCCCACAAAAGCTTACAGGAAAAAAGAGGTCAAAGATGTTCTTGACTGTTTTTTCTTCCCCCATAGAAAATGTGCATGAAAACACACACATGTATGCCAGATCAGAAAGAAACAGAAGCATCATCAAACAAACACGATTCACGACCGTGTTTTACAGGACTGATTTGTACAAGACGAGCAGCAATAGTGAAGCATTTGTTTCAGCTTACTGGGAGTAACAGTGTGTGTGTGTGTGTGTGTGTGTGTCATCTCACTCTCTCTCACAGACATACAGAGAATATTATACTGTAGAACATCACTCTCAGACCCTTTGTGCATACAGTGTGTGTTTTTGTTGTAGTTGTTTGGGTGTGTGAGTGCTTTGTGCTATATTTATGTGTGTTTTGTGTCTGTTTTATGTGTTGTGTGTGTGTTTTGTGCAATATAATTGACACTACACACTCTCAGAAATAAAGGTACGCGAGCTGTCACTGGGGTGGTACCTTTTCAAAAGGTACACATTTGTAGCTAAAAGGTTCATATCATTACCTCAAGGGTACATATTGGTACCTAAAAAGTACAAAAGTGTTCCTCTTAAAATTTGTAGGTACTAATATATACTTCTGAGGTACCAGTATGGACCCTTCAAGTACAAACGTGTACCTTTTGAAAAGGTACCGGCCCAGTGACAGCTTGTGTACCTTTATTTCTGAGAGTGTAGATTATTGGTTATAGATTATTTGTTTTAATCTAGATTAATCTCACTGTAATCTTGGACTTAATCTAGATTAAAATGGCTCATTTGAATTCTGCCGAAGGCATTCAGAATATGTGTGCTACCCAAATAATGACTAAAAGTAAGTCTTTGAGAACGGGTTTCTCAATCCAGGTGGCGCATTAGACCAGGGGCTCATCTCCTGTTTCCAAAATGCATCACAAACTGCATGAGAAACTATTGTACTATGATAATTGGTGATGAAAATAAATGATGTTCAATAAGATGTACTTGTGTTGACTAACTGTTGTTTATTTAGTTTATCATGAATGTTGAACTGTAGCCTACATAAGCTCCAAACAGCCATTTCTGATGACCTTAATCTGACTAAAGTCATAACTGAACTAAACAGAAATGGAATTAAGACGTGTGGATATGCAGATATTAGTGGCATTATTGAAGTAAACACTGCGATCAAACTATTACCGTCATGTAGGACATTTCACCATCAGTTTTTTTTATTCCATTCGGCGTGTGTTATTAAATTTCATAACACTCTCACCAGTCCTTACTCCTTATTTGTGTCTAATAACCCAGTTTGTCATGGGGGCATGAATGAAATGTTCATGAGTGAATGTGAAACTGCAGAACTGCAGTTAAAGTCACCCAAAATTACAGGATTAATGGAAAGATTTTTTCAACACATTTCTAAACATAATTATTTTAATAACTCATTTCTAATAACTGATTTATTTTATCTTTGCCATGATGACAGTAAATAATATTTGACTAGATATTTTTTAAGACGCTAGTATTTAGCTTAAAGTGACATTTAAAGGCTTAACTGTAAATTAGGCAGGTCATTGTATAACTGTGGTTTGTTCTGTATGGTTTTTAAAATGGTTAAAAAAAAATTAAAAACTGCTGTTATTCTAGCCAAAATAAATCAAATAAGACTTTCTTTAGAAGAAAAAAATATTATAGGAAATATTGTGAAAAATTCCTTGCTCTGTTCAACATCATTTGGGAATTTTTTGAAAGAAAAATTCAGAGGAGGGCAAATAATTTTGACTTCAACTGTATATCTACACTACCTGACAAAAGTCTTGTCGTCAATCTCAGTTGTAAGAGCAACAAATAATAACTTGACTTCTAGTTGATCATTTGGAAAAGTGGCAGAAGGTAGATTTTTCTGATGAATCGTCTGTTGAGCTGCATCCCAATCATCCCAAATACTGCGGAAGAAATCCGCATGTAGCCAAGATTCTCACAGAAATCAGTCAAGTTTGGTGACAGATAAATCATGGTTTGGGGTTACCTTCAGTATTGGGGCATGCAAGAGATCTGCAGTGTGGATGGCAACATCAACAGCCTGAGGGATCAAGACATGTGTGCTGCCCATTACATTACAAAACTACAGGAGAGGGCAAATTCTTCAGCAGGATAGCGCCCCTTCTTATACTTCAGCCTCCACATCAAAGTTCCTGTAAGCAAAAAAGGTCAAAGAGCTCCACGATTGGCCAGCCCAGTCACCAGACATGAACATTATTGAGCATGTGTGGTGTAAGATGGAGGAGGATTCTCTCTGGGAGTCCTGCAAGAACGCTTTCTTTGCCATTCCAGATGACTTTATTAATAAGTGATTTGAGTCATTGCAGAGATGTATGGATGCAGTCCTCCAAGCTCATGATGGAGTCAGACACAATATTCATTCTTTCTCCACTGCACCATGACTTTATATTCTATACTGGACATTATTTCTGAATTATTCTGAAAGTCAGACCTTACTGTTCTAATTAAATCATTAAAATTTAAGGCATGATCATATTTTATTTTGGTCAAATAAGCGTAATCTAGAGGCCTTTCATATAAGCCACTTCGGATTGATACCAAATGATCAACTAGAAGTCAAGTTATTATTTGTTGTTCCTAAAACTTGGACAGGCGACAAGACTTTTGTCAGTAAGTACACACACACACACACACACACACACACACACACACACACACACACATTCATTAAAACTGTAATATAAATAATAATGTATATAATAACATAATAAATAATATAGTATAATAATAGTAATAATCTCTCAGTCTCTCTCTCTGGCCTGAGGGTTCGTCCACATCATACCGCTCTGTCGCTGGTCGAGTCACACCAACTCAGCTGGAAAACACCCACCAAATGAGAAGTGACAGCTGCTTTTGTGTGTGTGTGTGTTTGTGTGCATGTTTGTGTGTGTGTGTGTGTGTGTGTGTGTCCTATCGCGTGGATTTCGGGCCCGTATGTGGGCACTTATTTGATGTACTGACATTGACTTCCTTAAGTACGGGATAAAAGTGCACATCAGGCCCTAATATGAGTGAACGAGCACGTTTCTCCAAACTCTCAGCCATACGTGAGCCACTACACTAATCATCTAACATCTGCTTGAGCTCTTAAAGGGAAAGTTCACACCAAAAGTTTTGTTTAAATTGCACCCGCCACTGTTTGCTGAGGCTGTGGATTTAAAGTTAGTCAGTTTTTGATGAAGTGCTTCTTTGAAATGTGAATTTTGTTATTCGATGTTTGACGTAATCTTTACTGAAACATGAAGAGAGGGCGGGACAGAGTAGCTCCTTCCCTTTAAAAAAACAGCCAATAGTGTTTTGTCTTTTATCACAGCTCCGCCAGTAAGAGTGGTTAAGCTCAAGCGCATCAAATGAAAAGCAAATGAGAAGGGTCTTGAAGAGGGCGGAGCATGTCAGATACTAAAGAGCATTTGATTGGTCAGAAGATTTGATGAGAAACTGAACCATGAGGTGACTAGGGCTGTGCAAAAATATTGATACATCTAACTATCGCGATAATTTCTTTTACGATAGTGTATCGATAGTCCAACCTCAAGTATCGAGTCAAGTTGTGCGAAACGGCCTCCTCCTCCGCTCCTGTAGATGACGCTAACTCGCGATCAACAAAACGCCAAGTAGTACGGTATCAGAAGCAAGAGTGAGCATGGCGGAAAATATAAAGGTGCCTCCAGCTTTTAGACCTAACGTGTGGCTGCACTTTGGTTTTAACGCTATACCAGGGAGTACTGAATTAGACAAAAAAAAAGCCATGTAAGCTTTGTAGTATACATAGTTCTCTGTTCAATCACACTGTGGAGTTCTGATGAATTGGAATGGATGGAAAATAAATTGGAATTGGAATTTTAATTTGTCTGCCGACTTTATCAAGTTGTCAATATTATGTGACACACACACTAATACAAACTATTGCAATATATCACAATATTTATTGTATCGCAATATATAGTTAGTTAGTTTATTTATATAGCAAATTTTTTACAATGCAACGTTGCTCAAAGTGCTGAACACAATCAATGCTAATTAAAATACAACCTACATCACATACATAACAATTAAAACATAAGACAAACCCCTCATCATTAAAAAGTGATTAATATTGTGATATATTGTATTGTGTATCGTGATATGTATCATATCGTGAGGCCTTTGCCAATACACAGCCCTAGAGATGACGTGAAAAAAAAAAAACATTGATCCATTTAGGCTGAAGTGACAGATTGCAAACTTTACATGTATATATTTATTTCTTCTAAATGTGAATTTTGTCACTGTTTTGAAGCACACTAGCTGAAGACTCCTTAAGACTAAAGGCTGATTTATACTTCTGCGTCAAGCGCATGCGTATGCTACGGCGCAGAAAATGCGTAGACGCATAGCCCTCGCTGACGTTGATGGCACTTTCAAAACATGTAACGTGTACGCACAGCACAAGCTCTGTGATTGGTCGGCTTGGTAGCGCTGATGAGTGTAGGTGGAGGTGAGAGTTGTGCGAGCGTGATGTGTGTTTTCACTGACTGGTACAGTACGGGTCGGTACGGGTCACCTTTATCAGGTTTGCGTTTCCACTGCTAAAAGGGTACCAATGGTACTCTTTTGGTGGGTGTGGTGTACGACAAAATTGCAGTCAACGTCATTTTCGCTCGAGAAAATGCCTAAAGTAAAGCTGTACGGGTTGCTCACATATCATATGAGAAGCACTTCTCACAAAACAGATGCTTCACACACATAAATACTTCTGTATAAATGTTTATTACTAACTTTTCTATGAACATGAGTTGATTATAACTGCAGATCAATGACAGTGTGAAATAGCCTACTGTAACGTCTGCAATTATATAAAATAAATAAATAAATGCAACATATATAAACACATACAGACCCTTACAGTCTCTGATATGTTACCACTTACAGAAAAACTACACAGAGCATACATTTAGGCCTTATTTAGGTTCAATACAGCAGGAAATAGAGCCCAGTCAGCGCAGACCTCTCATGATTAAATATCTTTAATCTTCAGCAGCACGTGTAGACTCTTGTTAGAAAGTAATCCCATCATTACGAGTTCATAATAGTCCAAAAGGTGATGATAATAGTTAAACATGGCAGTTTGTTCACGTTTGCTGAAAAAATAATGTGCTCCTTTTTTTCCAGCTTCTCCTTTTGTTTTTTCGCGCGTCACTTATCAGGTTTCAAAAGCACGTCAATAATCAAGCGCATGTTATTATCATCAGCTGGAGAAGTTTGTTATTTCAAATATAGACGTGCAGCGAGCGCAAACAAGAAAGCAAAACCGCTCGCGCTTCAGACTGGCTTGTAAAAAAACTACGGGGCACAGGGTAAAATCTGCTCTTCTTTTGGGCTTTGTGGCTGTTTATCAAGACGACGTCGGCAAGGTTCGTTTGAGCCCGGGTCATCCATTGCTCGTTATTATATGTATATATAATTACGCTGTAATCTCTCGGCTGTGTATTAAAACATGGCGGCTTTAGTGTTTTCATTCTGGCTTGTTGCGTGAGCTTGTGACGTATCTCTGTAAACCAATAGCGTTCAGCTGCGCGTCTAGCTCCGCCTTTTGCTACCCTTTCTTGTATTTGGTTTCGAAAGGATGCCAAAAAAGGCAAGGCAAGTTTATTTATATAGCACATTTCATACACAGTGGCAATTCAAAGTGCTTTACATAAACAGTAATAAAAAAGACACGTGTAAGAAAAAGAATTAAAACAGATACAACAGCTGAAGCTGTGTATAAAAAAACAGCTGTGTATAATCAAAGTAAGATATATGAAAAAATAGCGTGACTTTCTACAAGTTAAGCATGAGCACACATTGCATCTTATGAACAGAACCAAGCCTTAAAAATACACTGGACCACCTCTTTAAAGTGCAGATGACCATTCATTTGTATTTTACGAATCACCAAGGACCTAAAATCTATTCTTATAGCAAAAAATCTTTTGTCGTTTACTAAAGAAAGAAAAGTTAATGGCCTGAGGGTGATTAAATATTTATTTATTTAGAATTTTTTTTAAATAATTTAAAGCAACATAAAAATATTTGTTGTCTTGAATTTTTGTCATAATATTTTTACAGTGCAGAATACGCCCTAAATCTTTAAATTGCAGCTCCAGTATGTGGCGTTAGATGGTGTCAGCATTGGCATTGGTCATTTACAGTTGTGCGGCTGCCAGAGCACATAAATCTGAAATCCTAACCCTGATCCACATGCAGCCCACCTGCTGCTCTAAGCTGAAGGTGAGATGTGAGACCTTCAGTGAGCGCCTTCACAGTGAGACAGAAGCTGCTGATGAGAACAGCTCAACACATGTCTTTATTGGCTCCGCGTTACACTACCTGACGCTGTGACATTACACACACACACACACACACACACACACACACACACACACACACACACGTACAGTTCAAAGGTCAGAATTATTCGCCCACCTGTGAATTTTTTCCCCCAAATGATGTTTAACAGAGCAAGGAATTTTTCACAGTAATTCCTACAATATTTTTTTTTCTGGAGAAATAAAAGCAACTCAGTTAGGCCTTTAAATGTCACTTTTAGCTGGATACTAGTATCTTGAACAATATCTAGTCAAATATTATTTACTGTCATCATGGCAAAGATTAAATAAATCAGTTATTAGAAATGAGTTAATAAAACAATTATCAGTGTTCATACTAGGCATGGGACGATAATCATTTTCAAGGTATACCGCAGTTTAAAAAAGTCAAGGTATTAAAACCGTCAGAATTTTCTATTATACCGTTTCTACATTATTCACAAGGTGTTTTTTTTACGTTTTGTTTTAAGTTTTTTAGTATCAACAGTATTATTTTGACAGCACAACTGTTGCAAATTCTCACAACACAAACAACTGAAGAAACGTGCTGCATTTATTTAACATGTTGCATACTATTAAAACAAGGTTTCATATTTAATCATCAGTTTATTTGGGCTAATAATTTACAAAAGACAATAGAATTGTGTAATCAGGATATTAAAGTAAACAAACAAACAAAAAACCCTCACGTTTAAAAGGCCACCAACAACTTCACTGAGCAACAGTTACGGCATAATAACACATCCATGTCTCAGCAGGATCCGTCAGGTTTTTGGGTACCCTTTCTTAATTTGTTAGTGTTTTTTGTAATTGCTTGTGTTTTCTTAAATTGCAGCGCGTTAATCTCTCTCGATCACCGTAGGTTTTAGACCTAATGAAGACAGCAGAAGTCAATAATTCATTTGAATTATTTAACCTGACATGTTTACTGCTTCAAAATATTTTAAAAGTTTCTTAAAACAAAATATATTGTGTTTAAAGAGGAAAACGTTTTATTTTTTTACCTAGCCATTTAAATATAATATGTTTTAGAGCAGTGAGCACAATACCGTAATACTGTGAAACCGTGATATTTTTATCCAAGGTTATTATACCGTCAGAATCTTATACCAGCCCATGACTAGTTCATACAGTCATGAAAAACCTGGAAAAGTCATGGAAAACAGATATCTGTATTCTTGAATATGTTACAGTGTTTCCTCCAGGATTTTTTCCAGCTGTGGTGGCAGGCCTTCTGCACAAATCTTACAACTGCCTATGGTGTTATTGTAATGATACATGTAGTGAAGCAGTATTACACATTGACATTGCATTTATGTAATTCGAGCATGCAAATCCCTTTGCTTGCGCATCGATTTCCTCTGTTTATGCACAAAACTTCTTGCACGCTCTCAAATATACACTGCTCAAGCACAGATTTTCTTGTGCACTCAAATAAACACTGCTGAAGTGCGATTTAGCACGTTTATGTAACGAGTGTCTCCAACATTTATCAAATTTGCTAGGAATGTTTATGAATGTCTCCGAAAGACCTACAGAGCGGCATTAATGCGTGCTGAAGTAAAGTGAAACAGCTATAAACCCCAGCAAGATAAAACTGTGTTCATCCTAACGGAAAGCTACATCGTGTTTGCTGGCATCACGCATCACGCAGTCAACATGTCCAACGCAATCTCATGGCAATTCGTAACTTTTACCTTTACGTGATTTACTGGCTAATTCGTATGAATTTGTACGATCTAATTCGTACAATTTAGTACGATTTGCTCATCACCCAATGATAGTTGGGTTTAGGGGCGGGGTTGGGTGTCACGCCTGTTTTTAAAAATTGTACGTTTTTATACGACTGAACTCGTACAAATTCGTATGAATTAGCCACTAAACTGATCAAATGCAAAATACTTACTTTTTCTCGTGAGATCAGGCTGGCATGTCACTTTAAGAGTTAAACAAATAACACACAGCACTACTACGCTTACAGAAAAGTTTGCGCTGTTTTAATTCACTTACCTTTTAATACATTTTGGTTCGATTATAACCCGCTATTTAAAAAAACCTACCGAATGTTTTGATTGAGAAGCTGTAATGTAGCCGCATGGCGGGATGAATTTTGGTGTGGCGCCCCACCATGGAAGAACAAATGTAGGGGACACCATGGGTTAGTTGTCTTGACTTCTATTCTGTCCTTGGCCAATCACATACTCTCACATTATTAGTGCGGTGTAAGCATTATCTAAATCAATTTTACATAAATATAAATTGTAACTAAATAGATTGCTGCACGTTTTAGGATATGCTGTAATACATTTGAACATTGTTTTTCTTTTACTATGCATATGTAGACATTGCATAAAACATTAGGTCATGAAAATTTACTTGAAAGTCTTGGAAAAATCATGGAAAACTCATGGAATTTTAATGGTAAAAATGTGTACACTGCAAAACATGCTTTTCTTACATAGATTTTTTGTCTTGTTTCTAATCCAAAAATCTAAAAAAATTTATATAAAGAAACATTTTCTTGGCAAGCAAAACATATAGTCTTGTTTTCAGAAATAATATGCCAATATTAAGTCAGTTTTTCCTTAAAACAAGCAAAAGAATCTGCCAATGGCATAAGCTAAATAATCTTGTTTTTCCTTTTGACATTTTCCTTTTAATTATGTTGCTTGTTTTAAGGAAAAATTCCCTTCAATTTGTCATGTTATTTCTTAAAACAAGACAATATGTTTTGCTTGTCTTCTTGATTTAAGAATTTTTAGATATTTGGAGCAGAAACAATACAAAAAATCTAAGAAAAGCATTTTTTGCAGTGTATGAACCCTGTATTATGTTTAGAAATGTGTTGAAAAGAATCTTCTGTACGTTAAATTGGGGGGAAAATATACAGGAGGGCTTATAATTGAGGAGGATTAATAATTGTAAATGAACTGAGCTCATAAATATGTGGGAGAAGACAGCTGATGTAATTCTGTCAATCAATTATGGCCACGCCCTAATAAGGCATGACCATCTCACATAAAAATCTGAGGCTGCATCCCGAATTGCATACTTCCCTACTATGTGGTATGTGAAAAACAGTATGCGAGCTGACTAGTATGTTTGAACTCCTAGTATTGGGAAAAACAGTATTGAAGTACCTGAATGATCGACTACTTCTGGTGAGACTGTCATGAACCATATTTCTAAAAATAAGCTTGAAAAGGTGTAGGTAGCAGGATGGTGGTGATGTAACAAGCATGCGCCAACATCTCTCGTGTCAACACGAGATAATTTATGAATGGAAGTGAAGCAACGCAACAGACACAGGTAGGTGACATAATACTGACAAATGGAGGATGTAGTATTGTCTGAATTCCATTCATACTTCTCATACTCGTACTATATAGAACATACTTTTCTAATGGGCGCATAGTAAATTCAAATGTAGCATCTACTCTAGTAGGGGATTTCGGACGCTTTCTTTTTGCACATCACTTCCTTGTAGTAAGCTAACAGGGTCAATTCTAGATGGGATAGAGCTGTGGATACTCAATCAATATAGCTACATTTTTGTGACACTGTACAACAATAATTCATACTACATTACTGTGAGGAGTAGGTTTAGAGTAGATATTAATAAAATACAACTAATGGGTAATTGATTAAATAAAATAAACAATTCTCGTTAACAAGGTCAAACTGACATCATCAGAGAAGGAACACCACTCCAATCACAGAAGCCAAAGGTCAGACTAGAAGACTGCCAAAACAAACATTTTATTTCAGTGGATTCATTTGCACAGATTACTTGTTTAACATTCTGCTTCATGGCGACTTTAAACATTAGGCTATAAAGGGATTTGTTGTATTTTGCATAGTAAAGAGCAATATAGCCTAATTCTTTTTTTGTGTGTGACTCAGGCGCACTTTGCACTCACACTACAAGCATACCGCGTCTGAGCCGAAGTGAACCGCGCTCTGGCACACCTCTTCCAACCGGGCCAGGGCCAGCCAACTGAACCGTGTCTGAGCCCGATTCAGAGCACTCACACTTCTCAAACGATCCGGGAAACGGGCCTGGGCACGGTTCGGATAGCATAGTGTGAGTGCGCCCTAACTTTTCTTGACGGTCTCTACACGTGAAGGCATTAGCTACGCACAATATGAATGCCCAATTAGAAAAATACTACAAACTATAAAATATTGAACCAAATAGCAGACAAATCCAAAATGCCTAAAGCAAGCTATGTGAGCTATGCATTCTAGACAGCTCAGCTCGATGACGTATAATGTCTCAGACACCGCCTGTAGTCCCATTTAGCAACTTGATAGCAACCGTCTTTTTACAAAAACGTAACCAATTAAAAAAAATCAAGAGTGAAATGTCACTGATGTGTTTTATGTCATAGAATAAAATGTGAAAGTATCTTGAGTTTGTGGTAACCAAGTTAACCAAGATCCCATTCAAAAAACCCATTGACCTTGGGATGAGGGAAACGGAGTTGCTAACACGATTTTCGGTATTTGCCTACAAATTGACATCATAGTTCCTCCAATCTATAGGCTATACATGCAAGCATGGCTAAAAACAGCGTGTTGTTAGATTTTGCTGTATTTGGCTTAACAGTTCTGGGCTGGCTCGCCAATGTATTAGATGATTCTAATGAAGTAAGCTGACCAAAGTTCTTACCGGGAGAAGACTTTATTGAAGACAATGAATAGTGCAGTTGCAGTGATGTTAAAGCCTGGTTTATACTTCTGCGTCAAGTGATCGGCGTGACCCACGACGCAAGTCATGCGCGTAGCCATGCAATTATACTTCTGCTCGCCGTTTCTGTTGCTCTGCAATAACACTTCAGAAACGCTAGCTGGCAGTAGGTGTTTATGTTTGTCTGTGTCAAGTTTCTTCGCTGGTGTTTAGTTTTTTCTGAACACTTCTTTAATGTACAAGTGGCTCAAATTCGCTTATTTTAAGGCGGGAACTGGCGGACTTGCAACAACTTTAGGTAACACTTTATTTTGATGGTCCATTTGAGTATTAGTAGACTGTCTGCTTAATATCTGTTGACACTGACCTTTAACAGTCCTTCAACAGACATTTAACTGACTATAAGAAACTTTGCAATTACATGTCAATTTACACTAACTCTAAGCCCAACCCTAACTCCAACCTAACAGTCTACTTATAATCTAATGATTATTAGTTGCAATGTAACTTAAATTCAACAAACGGACCGTCAAAATAAAATGTGACCCAACTTTAATCATGAGGTAAAAACAAAACAACCCACAAAACAACCTTCGCGGGAATCCACACTTGAAAACACTCGCTGCATTATGCTCTTGCGGCTCTCACCTCCGCCAAAACTCGTCAGCGCCACCAAGCCGACCAATCACAGAGCTTGCGATATGCGTTACATTTTTTGAGAGGTGCGCGTCAACGTCGCCGATGGCCAAGGCGAGGGCTATAAGTCCAAGCATAGGCTGCTCCGTAGAATATGTGTGCGCTTGACACAGAAGTATAAATCAGCCCTTACTCGTCAGTCTTCAAGTAACTTAACCCAAAGTACTGTCTGTGAGACAGTACTTTATACTAGCAACAAGCAAACCATTCTGTTTACGAGGCTCAGCAGGACCCTCTTATTAGATGTTTGAGCTGTTGTTTTTCTTATACCCATTGAGACTGTAAAAGGGTCACACCTATCATAATAAGATCATTTAGTTCACACCTATCAGTTTGTGGACGTTGAGGCACAGGTCACCACCGACATACACAGAATTCATCACATCAAAGTTGATTTAATGTAAATGTAACTGAACTAAAATGCACATAATCTTTCAGCGTGGACACAATAAACAACGTAAATCTGGCTAAAGTAAACATGCTAGTAAGCATAAAAAGTAGGGAAAAAAGTTCCTCAAACCTTCTGCTGTTTCCGGCTGTGCGGCATCTGCTGTTTCTCAGATCATCCTGGAGAATCCCACTGTTGGATTAAAGCAGCTGAAGCTTATTTTTAGTCAGATCTCAACAGTTTGTGTGGCATTTGATCTTGTAGAGCCTGTTTGTGAAGGATGAAGCCATTAAAATTACCTTGTGAAAACAGTACACTACTCATGACACAAACTCATATCACATGAGGGAAAAGGCACAAACATGGAAGTCTTAAAGGGACAGTCCACACAAAAACTCATTATTTCACTATTCACTAATAAGGTGGGGAGAGTGGTGAGGTCAGCGGAGAGGATTACTAGGTCTACCCTCCTCTCCTCCATTTAGGCCGTTCTCACACTATGCTATCCGAACCGTGCCCAGGCCCCTTTCCCGGATCGTTTGAGAAGTGTGAGTGCTCTGAATCAGGCTCAGGCACGGTTCACTTGGGCGGCCCTGGCCCGGTTGGAAGAGGTAGGCCTGAGCGCGGTTCACTTGGGCTCAGGCGCGGTACGCTTACAGTGTAAGTGCAAGCGTGCCTAAGCCCGAAACTGAAAGCGAGGTGTGACTTTTAAGGGACTGTTGGATATATTTTTTAAGGGACCGGTTCAAGGCAACTGTACATAGTGTGAGTATGGCCTTAGGATATTACACCAAAGCCATGCTTGTCCCAGGCCAGAAATATAATAAAAGCTACTCTCCTCAACTAGCGACTGTTTCTCCCACTAGCTTCTGGGAAGAGATTCCTCAGCATTAAATGCAGAACCACCAGGTTCTGTAGAAGCTTTCTCCCTATGGTCAACATATTTTTTTTTAACTCTTTAAGGGTCACAATGTATTTTACTTTAAAACTTGTATGCACTATTGTGTTTTGCACCGTAGATCCGCCTGACGATGAGGAACGTCAGTCAGCTGCTATCTGTATGATTTTTGTTGTTGTTATATTATACTATTTATTGTTTAGGGTTATTTCTATTGGAACTGTAGAGCCTAAGGTACAAAGTTTCGTTCTGTGTATATGTACATGTGAATGACAATAAAGTCCTTAGTACATTACTATTGAATTTCTGCCATTGTCATATGCTACAAAATGACAACCCACATAGCAGAATTTCCTTGGCCCAGCTCTGGCCCACACAAGCAGCTTTTGCTTGTCCCACATGCTGTCCCACAGCACTTTCAAGTTTCTTGGAGTACACATCGCTGAGGATCTGACATGGACTGCTCACACAGACGCAGTGTTAAGGAAGGCACAACAACGCCTCTTCTTCCTCAGGCGCCTCAGGAGGTTTGGAATGAGCCCCCACATCCTCCGCTCATTCTACACCTGCACCGTGGAGAGCATCCTCACTGGCTGCATCACCACCTGGTACGGGAACAGCACCAGCAGCAATCGCAAAGGTCTACATAGGATTGTGTGAACTGCTGGACGTGTAGTAGGAGGTGAGCTTCCCTCCCTCCAGGACATCTACACCAGGAGGTGCATGAGGAAAGCCAAGAGAATCATCAGCGACTCCAGCCACCCAAACCATAGACTTTTCTCTCTGCTACCCTCAGGCAGACGGTTCCGCAGCATTCGGTCACGCACCAGCCGACTGAAGGAAAGTTTCTTCCCTCAGACTATCAGGCTGATGAACACTTAACACACCCCACACAAACTCTCCCATACCCCACACTGCACACCATAAAGATGTAGCATGCACTGCACTTTAACCAATCCATACTTAAACAATACTGCCTACAACTATGTGTACACCTATCCATCGTACGCATCGCTGTCACATTGCCAAATTTACACTGTTTTTTTTTTTTTTTTGTGAGTATGTTGTTGTATTTTGCACTGTCTGTATTTTACACTGTCGCTGTATTTGCACTGTCCGTATTTTGCACTGTCTGTATTTTGCACTGTCGTTGTATTTGCACTGTCTGGAGCCAGCACCTAAGCTTTTCACTCATCATAGCACACGTGCTGCTGATGATGTGACAATAAAAGTGATTTGATTTGATTTGATTTGCTGCAGTGAATTACGGTACATGACTGCACCAAGTCTGGCTTTCATATAAGGTCCAAACATGGAATATATCTGGGCCTGGTTTCATCTAGGTTAATAACCCATAACTCAGCCTGAACTGGGCCAGCTATGGCCCATGTTTAGCCATTGTCTGGAAGCCATATTTGGTGTGTCACGAATGCAATGAAAGTGATAAACCTATAAAGCATTGCACTTTAGGTGCGTTAATAATGGCAACGGTTAGAAATATTTAATAATAATATCATTTGTAAAATAATAATTTGGTTAATAAAATATATGTAATGCAGGTTAAATTCAGTTATTTTGCGACATACAAGAAACAATAGATTAATAAATCTTGATTGTTTCCTGGATTAAAATGAAGGCATTAGAATATGCAGCCAGGAAGTAGGAAATGACGTGCATCAAAATATTTCTTTACTCAAAAAGCTGCCTGGTGTGCCAACTTTATGCCAAATCTGGGCCAGAATTATTTGCTACCTAGGAGCAACATAAAAAACAATAGTATCTGGATGCAACCTTTATGATGCAAGCTGAGATTGCATCACTCAGCGATGCAATGTCAGATACAATGCACTCAATGAGGTGAGTGACCTCACTGTTACGGTTTTGGTTAGGGGTGAGTTTAGGTGAGCGCATTAAAAAGAATTGGATGCAGCTCTGACTGCACTGCACCAGGTCTGCATCCAGACCCCTCTCTAAAACCACACATATATAGTACTAAATGTCTTTAAAAATCATTGTATCCATATGATTGTAATGTCAGTGATGATTAAATTGCTAAATCAGTTTTTCCTGCATTGATGTTTTTTGCTGCTCTGTCTTTAAAGCAGGGGTCACCAATCTCTGTCCTGGAGATCCCCGCAGGGTTTAGCTCCAACTTGCCTCAACACACCTGGATTAGTGTTTCAAGTATACCTAGCAAGACCTTGATGAGCTCGTTCAGGTGTGTTTGATTAGGGTTGAAGCTCAAATCTGCAGGACACCGGCCCTCCAGGAACAAGTTTGGTGACCACTGCTTTAAAGGCTAAAGCAGTGGTACAATTTCACCCAAATTGTACAGTTCTGTCAAAAAAAATCTTTCCAGACCGGTTTGAGGTTATTCTGTTGAACACAAAAGAAGATATTTTGAAGAATGTTGGAAAACAGGTGCCATATTGACATCCATAGTGCACCGTTAACAATTTCCTGTAGAATCTGCAAATCAATACAGCAAAAATATAGTATTTACATTTACAGCCCCATTTATCTTGCTGTACTGTACATGTATAGTATTGCATATCTTGCAGTAAATATACAGGACTTATAGTAAATATACAGTCATTTTTACAATGCAACTTTAAAATACCGTAACATGCTGCATAACTGTCCTACAGAAAAATACAGTTCATTTTACAGCTAAATACTGTCATTTACAACAAATACATGGACGTCAGTGGCTGTTTTTCCCTCAGCATTCTTCAGTTTATCTTCCTTTGTGTTTAACAGAAGAAAGAAACTCTTGAACAAGTGAAGGATGAGGAACAATGACAGAAATATTGTTTGAAGGCAAACTTTATTATAAATTTAATTATAACCAACAATAGAAGTGTACCGTTACATGCCCTAAATGACTTCTTGAAGACACCCAGCACTATTTAACATATGTACTTTGTGTTGTTGTCATTTGTAGCATATGATAATGGCCGCAGCTTTAAACCGAGATATGGATAGCATCTCTAAACAGTTACAGAAGAGAGCGCTGTTCATATAATCAGGTGTCCTGCTGAAGTCTCAAGTCTGTCTCGGGGAGATAAGAAAAGCGGACTTATCAAAGAGGTCTGCAAATGCCATCGCAATCTCATTATGCACAAGAAATCACCTTCATCTCCGGCTGTCTGAAAACAAGCCCACGTCGACTTGATCCGCCGATTTATACTAGCTGTGCTGCCTGTGATCCTTAACAGCTTAATCCATGAAAAATATATATGAGATTATTCTATCTGTGCTGATGGAAATGTATCCTTTAAAAGGGACCATGAGCTCAATTTGTGGTTCGTTTTGTGTCATTCTCTAAGACTTTTATATCAGAAAATCATTTATATTATATAAATACACTGTAAAAATATGTGTCAATTGACAGTTTCTATATTTTGTGATATTTTTGTTCATGTATGGTTGTGAATTGCATTATGGGATGTTGATTTCTGCTCTGTCGACTTAACAAAGTGACTTTTATTGACATTTTAGTCGTTTTAAAATAATATAATGTATAATAATATATTGAGTAAGTGAAATAAGTGTATAAAATAACAGAAAATGTGCTGGCAGTTCATTGCAAGGTTTTGTACAATAATATACAAAACCAACCCAGACAATATAGCACTTTAAACAACTAAAAATGTTAATAAATGTTGTTGTTTTTTTACTTTTCAAGGTTGGAAGAATGATTGAGGTCCCATGAAGCAATTCAAAAGCATTAAAAAATGGGGGAAACTAAAAACATGAATCACAAAATACAGAAAACTGCAAATTTAAGAATATATTTTTTACAATGTAACAGTCAATTTTCTGTCCTGTTTTGACACAGATTGTAGACTCTGAAGTCTGAATTTTACATTACATTACATTTAACATATTGCATGGTAAATGGTTTATTTTTGGAATAAATGTATAAAGGATACAGGTGCTTGACTGGCCTGCCTGCAGTCCCAACCTGTCCCCAATCGCCTTCTTAAGATAATAATAATAATAAAAATCACGAGGAACACATTAAATAATGTTTGTTGTATTGTCTGCAATGAAATACAAGTCAAAGTAAATTTACAAATCACTATTTTTGCATTTTCCACACTGTCCCAACTCTTTCTGAGTTGGTGTTTTGATAGTAATAATAGCAATTATTTTATTGTAAAAATTTCATCTTATCTTTAAGTGATAACACAGCTGGCACAGTTTCTTCTTATAGTGATGTAAAAGTCAAAAATATTGATTAAGAAAAGATTAAGTAAACATCAGGTTCCACAAGGACAGTCTTTAATTTTAATTTTGTAAATATATCAAAACTCAATTTTTGATTAGTAATATGGACAGTTTATAGCTTAATTTAGACAACGTTAAAGGTGATTTTCTCAGCAGATTTATTTGCACCCTCAGATTCCAGATGTTCAAATTGTTGTCTCTCAGCTAAATATTGTCATCAGTGGAAAACTTATTTATTTCACACAATGTATACAGGTGGTAAGCACTGTTGTTGATCCCTGATAAATAAGGGACAAGCCGATTCTCAATTTTAAAACGAATGACACTTATGACTGGTTTTGTGATTGAGTCACATTTAGGAACAATCCTGGCGAGTCCTGTCAATCTGTTACCATATCAATCTCTCCTCTAGCGCTCCTGCACCTCACCAAACTGTGCTTACTCAAAAGAGTTTCATCATCCTAACAGTTTCATCATGGGTAAAACATATATTTGGTCAAGTAAATTATTGCAATCTTTAAAATATAATTTCCTCAATATGTCAAACATTTAACACATAGGATAAAAAACAACTCATGAAAAGTGGTTAAAAGTAGCCCTACACTGTAAAAAAACATCTGCAAAATGAGCAGTTTTCCATATTTTGTGATTAATGTTTTTATTTTTCCCTGTTTATTTATGCTTTTGAATTGCATTATGGGATCTTGATTTCTCTTCCAGCAACTTTTAACCTTTAAAAAATAAAAACTGTGAATAAAAGTCACTTTTTCAGTCATATATTGTCTGGGTTGGTGTTGTATATTACGCTACAAAAACATTTTTCTGCATTTTCTGTTATTTTACAGACTTATTTCATCATATATATTGTTTCATATATTATTTCAAACTACTAAAATGTCAATAAAAGTCACTTTGTTAAACTGTAGAGTCGAAATTTCAAGATCAAAAGTTGACAAAGCAGAGATCAACATCCCATCATGCAATTCACAACCGTAAATAAACAGAAAACACTTAGCGTGAATCACCAAATACGGAAACTGTTCATTAACAGATATTTTTTTACAGCGTAGGCAACTCTAGTTGGTGTGATTTAGTGGGTGGAGCTAACAATCAATGGGCGTGGCTAAGCAGGCAGTGATATTGAAATAAGCACTGATTATCCAACACAACTGCTGCGTCCCAATTCGCATACTTATACTACGCCCTAAAGGTTTGTACTTTTTTTGTGAAGGAAAAGTATATACTTTTGAGTGTATGAAGAATATGCAAACGTTAGGACATACTACTTCCTCGTTAACAGATCGTTATGTTGCTTAGTTACGAGCCCTGTCAATCATCTCCACACATCATCCATATTTTTTTCATATTTAATTTCCTACCTTATTGGAGAAGCAGCAGCAGGGTAATCTCCCATTCACGAGTCTTTCCTGCAGAGAAATCTCCTCAGGTCTTTGGATAATTAGTCCAAACACGTCTTGATACAAGTTCACGTTGTTGTTGCAGATGAAATATAGCACAGAAAACGTGATTGATATATGTTGGCTAGATGTTAATTAACAGTCATACAAACATCTCTACCAAAGCCTCTCTACTTGACAGTTGGTCTCACCATGTTTGTAGTTTATTTACACTTTTCACCCACGTTTGTAATTCTGATCAAATTCGCATCCAATGCACAATGTATATGCTGAAGTATGCTAAAGGACTTTTAGTTTGTCAGCAGTGGTGTAAAGCCATGATGGACGTCCAGCGTTCTCTAGCTTCCAGCGCCTAGACTGCAGCTCTGCACAGGAAGTTTGGCCAGTGGAGAAATGGTCGTACCCAACTGAGCCTGGTTGAACTGAACCAAAGAGCTTAGAATCACCAAGAGGCGACACTCAATAGAATGTACCACTGCAACAGCAACGCCCAGCAACAGCCCCGGATTCCGCCATTTTGGAGTGAAAGCGATCGGCTGTCCATTGAATCTTATTGCTGTTGCGATGGCAAGCAGCTGCTTTTTTTATTTATTCATTTAAAAAGCGCATTAAAGCTGAGATACAACCTAAGAGACCTCAATACAACACTTACTATCACAATCATCAGCACTTTTAATAGTTTATTTTACAAATTTACAATATGCTGTTGTTCTATTGGAATTTTTATTCCAAAATGGCCGCCGCGCCATCTAGTGGCTGTTTCCCAAATCGCACTAGAGTGTCGCCTCTTTGACTGAACTAAACTGAACTTCAACTCTGAAAACTACTTTAACACAATCTCCATTGTAAAAGCGCTATATAAATAAAGATGAATTGAATTGAAATTTTAAACTAAGAAAGATTTAAGTTCTGAAATGTACCGAATATTTTAATAGTCAATAATATATCTTCTAATCTCAAATGATCAATCAAATTATGTCACTGAAAATAAATGATTAAGGGTACTTTTACACCTGCCTTATTTAGTTCAGTTAAATCGCACTAGAGTTCGTTTTCCCTTTTGGTATGGTTCGTTTGGGCAGGAGTGAATGTAGCAATTGTACTTGAGTGAGCACCAAAAGCGGACCAAAAAAGCGTACCAAGTCCTCTTTGAAGAGGTGGTCTCGGTACGCTTTCAAACTAACCCTGGAGTGAATCGTTTGTGGTGAGAACATGATCTGAACTAAAACAGACCCAACTGCAAAAAGTACTGCACCTTTTTGGACTAATCCAGCTGCCGTAGGCCGATGCACTGTGCATTATGGAATGTAGAGGAAAAGTATTTGTTGACAGCGCTTTACCAAAAGAGAGAGAGAGGGGGGAAACATTCCCTGATGGATCGTTGGTATTATTTCTGAAAGATGACCATGTTGCAGTTGAGCTAAATTAATTCACGCCTCCTCCTGAAGTGACGTATGATGCATCTTCGCCGTTTGCAATGACTTAAAACATTGTTTTCCAACCACAGCCGCGCTTCATTCTTGAAATGTATAGTTTGCCTAAGTGATGTATACAAACTATATAGTACACTATGAGCAGGGATACAATCAGCCAGCGCAGTCATCCCTTCATAGTAAAATGCAACATTTTGTGTCTGCCGGTTTGTTTATTTGTGGGAGTTTCATTGGCATTTTCCCGCATGTGAATTCTGACCAATCGAAAAGCAGTTTAGGAAATATGTTCAACAACATCTGGCCAATGCGTGATGTGGATTTT
This sequence comes from Danio tinwini, assembly GCA_903798205.1. NCBI lineage: Eukaryota > Metazoa > Chordata > Actinopteri > Cypriniformes > Danionidae > Danio > Danio tinwini. The sequence continues at coordinate 5,285,389 of CAIGQZ010032287.1, forward strand.
GTCACATGAATGCATTTTGGTTCTTTTCAACTGGTTTGGACCAAAGCGATCAGTGTGGTGTGAAAACGACCCAAAGGCGGCAGAAAAATGCCAATGTATCATTTATTGCCCTTGGTCCAGACCAAATAAAGCGAACTACAGATGTGAAAGCACCCTAATTGGATTCACTAAATCTTTTTTAATCTGTTTAAATTCAGCCCATATAAATGATTTGCAACCAATTGATGTAGTAAAAAATATAGTTAAACCATTATTTTTTTCAGTGCACATTACATACAGTGATGATTGATGATGGTTTTCTCCTGTTATTGGCAGATGTCCATCTGTGAATTGTTGGTGTTGTGATGGCAGGCAGTTACCTTTCTCACCTGTCAGTCATGGGCTGTTTGTTTTCCTCTCTCCGTGTTTTGATGCGTGTCTCTGTGCGTCTCAGATGACATCCTGACTGCCATGACTCTAATTTGAGCATACACATAGACACCCCCAGAGGAAAGGAGCGGGGGCTTATGGGTAGACTGACCTCTCCTTGATGTTTGGTTATTGGCTGTTTAGCAGACGCTTCTTTTCATGCACAGCGACTTACTAAGTGCACTTTCTAGAAGGGCAGTCCTGGGGTTAATCGCCCTGCTTTAGGGGCAGCTTGTCAGTGGGCAACTTTCCAGATCATTCGTTGTTTTTCTTCTGGGACACACAACTCTGGGGGTGAACATATTTTTAATTGACTTGGATTGGAAGGACGGTATTTACATCCAACATACTGTACAGAGAGCAATGATGTCCACTTTTCTTGGCTCTTGAAGGAGTTTTCGCATTATTTTTTTCTGTTGGTTCTTTGTTGAAAAGCTGATCAGTGGGTTTATCTTTAGCCTAGTCTATCTGCTTGATAAGTCGTGAATGGATTCCAGGTTCAAGCTGCTACTCAGTTGAAGTGAGAAAGTATTCGTTTATGCCCCCTTTTTAGTCATATAACACAAATACTTAAAAGAAATAAATATATAATGATGGTGTACACAACAGCCTCTGGACTTGCTGCATCACAGACATCAATATTTTGTTATATTATAATTTATAAAAAATGTATCACTTTCTGGACATCTGATATTTGGCATGGTGAATATATATTTTTGAAACTATACTACCTGACAGTACCTAGTTTTGTCGTCTATCCAAGTTTTAGGAACAAATAATAACTTCTAATAACGTCTTCATTTGGTATCAGAAGTGCCTTATATGAAAGGTAAAAGCCTCTAGATTATGCTTATCTTACTAAAATAAAATATGATCATGGCTTGATTTTTTATTATTTCATTAGTGACTTTGCTTAGACAAAAGTCTTGTCATTTAACAGAAATAATGTCCAGTATAGAATATAAAGTCATGGTGCAGTGGAGAAAGAATAAATATTGTGTCTGACTCCATCATGAGCTTGGAGGACTGCATCCATACATCTCTGCAATGACTCAAATCACTTATTAATAAAGTCATCTGGAATGGCAAAGAAAGCGTTCTTGCAGGACTCCCAGAGTTCATCAAGAGTCTTTGGATTCATCTTCAACGCCTCCTCCTTCATCTTACCCCAGACATGCTCAATAATGTTCATGTCTGGTGACTGGGCTGGCCAATCCTGAAACACCTTCTTTGCTTTCAGGAACTTTAATGTGGAGGCTGAAGTATGAGAAGGAGCGCTATCCTGCTGAAGAATTTGCCCTCTCCTGTGGTTTGTAATGTAATGAGCAGCACAAATGTCTTAATACCTCAGGCTGTTGATGTTGATCATC
>CAIGQZ010032287.1:5315465-5338971 GCA_903798205.1 Danio tinwini
ATCTATCTATCTATCTATCTATCTATCTATCTATCTATCTATCTATCAAAAATGTAAACGTGACAATGCAACCCTAAGGATGTCCATTTATCCGCATAGTCTGTTAGTGTAAATCTAATTCAGGCATATGAAGAGATATGAAATATTGAAATTCTGTTATCACTTCCTCAACCTCCAGCTGTTACAAACCTGTGTGTGTTTCTTTTATGTGAACGCAAAAGAAGACATTCACTTCTAAATAATTTTTTCCTTGCTAGTCAAATCAATGGGGAACATGAACTGTTTGATTACAGCATTCTTCTAGTATCTTCTTTTGCTTTTGTCATACAAAATTGGAACTACTTAAAGGTAAGTAAATGTGGTGAGTACATTTTCTTTTAATATTTCCAAACCCTTTTTCTTTTACAGTACACAAAAATATATCATTATGAATATTCAAATTTTGCATTATGAAACAGTACAGGTGCATCAGCAGTTAACTCTTACCTGTGTGTTTTTCATCAGATCCGCCCACATACTGGTTCCATCTCCTCCTCTCATGAGGACATTATATGTGAAGAAATATGTCCCAGGAACTTTGCATACAAATTTCCCAGTCGCTCCATCATAGTTATTCCCAATGTTTGTAACCACATCGTCAAACCTCAAGACCTCGTAGCCCTCCTGTGGGTTTCGAAGACCTGCATAAAAGGCCACGCGGGGTCCCATAGTGTAGACGGCTGTCCCCATTTCAGTAGCAGTTCTTCCTCCAAGAGGAAAAATCTCTGGTCTCTCTGTGTGGTTTTTACTATTTCCTGGTGGCCCCATTGGACCTGGAGGACCTGGCTCTCCGGGTGGTCCCGGGGGTCCTGGAGGACCTGGTAATCCTGGTTTTCCTTGGCGGCCAGGTTTACCTTGTGGTCCGTGAGCGTAAGTAGGCAATGGGGGTCCCATACTATGATCAGTTAATGCTTCAGCTTCTAGCTGAGTATTTGTGATAGCCGTTCCTGTACCAACACCAGCCGTAGTGCCAGTTTTTTCCGAGAATGGATCGCAGACCATTCGGCAAGTGCCCAGCATCTCATACTGACCTCCGTTTTCGCCAGTGCTACCCGCCAGATGCACCAAAACCGGAATGAGGACCACCAGAACCAACAGGAGCATGACCGCCACGCCAGCCCCTAGCAGGGTCTTCCGTCCCAGGCTGAAGCGGGAAAGGGGCTGGGCCGCCAGCGCGGAGCTCTCGCCACAAGCCGGAATATTGACCTCCGGAAGTGAGAGGGAACAAACTCCCTCAACGTCAGGTGCTCGCAGAGATGAGAAGGTAAACGAAAGCAACCAGGGATCTTAGATAAGTGTTATTTGTTTTCTGGCTTGAAAGAGAGAGAAAAAGAGAGAGAGAAAAAGAGAGAGAGAGAAAGAAAGAAAGAGAGAGCATCCACTGTTTAGCAGGTGAGTGGAGAGAAGTGTTTGGGCGGTGAAAAAGGAAGTGGGATTGAGAGAAGAGGAGAGAAAGAGAGATGGAGAGAGAAAGAGAGAGAGAACATGCCCTTCTAGTGTGTTTCTTTGTATGACTCAAAAAGGACAAGTGGGAGGAGGCTTTCTGCAAATGAAGAAACGGGGAGAGCAAGAGAGAGAGAATGAGAGAGATTGGGTATTTGGGAAAACCCAACACTGAGGAAATCTCAAAGTCCTTTAAGTATGTTTTCTAGTGCAGTCTTTTGAAATATGATTAGATTTTCCACTTGTTGAACTGCATGACTCAATGGCAGGCTTTAGACATGGTGGCTTGATAAAGCAAGAGAGGAAAGATAAGCAAAAGATAGTCTGTTTCTCTGTCCGCGTGACGGTCAAGCAAATATGACAGGATGCAGTCTAAGCGTCAGTTAATCGAAAGGGACACCTGCTGAGTGCAAGCAAAAGGATTTTTCCGCTTCCCCCTTTCTCTGTCTCTCCAAACCGCCCTCGACGCATCTTCCTGGCATCGTTATGTAATTATGTCATTGTTTATTTATGTGCAGTAAACACATAGTAATCCTTCCATAGCTTGCTCGGATTATGAGAACACGCTACGGGCGTCCTCATAATTGTCTCGTTTCATTAAGTAAATGCTAACTCGTACGAGAGTTGATGATCATTTGCTGTCTTGTGCTATGATCCAAGCGTCCCGGGAATGGCAGGCAACTGTAATGAACTTGGCTGTGTGAAAAAATGAGAGTATTTGCTTTACATTTGTTTATGTCCTGATTTAGAGTGACTGCAAGTCGGCGCAACTCCACCACTGAAGAGAACGGCAAAGATTGTGAGATGTGAAACTGGTGGACAAGTGCCCAGATGTACGCTTCACCCAGCATGTGCGACTAACTTCTTAAAGGCCAATGCAGCATGCCTTGCAACTGAGACAAGAATTGTTGTTGAAATGGTTTCACTACAGGTCTTTCATAGTGCAGTGTGACATGCTTACTGGCGAACAATTAATTGCCCTTGTGATGAATCTTAGCCTCCAACAAAGTTCTGACAGTGTCAGAAATGATGCGTCACAATCCTGCTGTGTCGCTGCTCCTACAACACTTGTGTAACTAAGAATTTAATTGAACTGCAATTGATTATGAGCTCTGTTTGAGAAACAAAATGAGAGTTTAAACAAACATATTAGCACATTGAATTGTTTAAAATGGCATATTTTAACAAAAACGCAACTGAATTTACAAATTGAATTTTTAAAACAAATTGAATTTACCTCTAACTTTGAAAAAAATTGCTGTCCACAAATGTTCTTGTTTGTCCAGATGACAGACTTATAAATCAGACTTCAAAAATGCATACTAAATGATCATACTTTTATATAAAAAACATTGCTAATTTAATTTATTCTCAGCAAATCATGCAAGATCTATTCAGTTCAGTGGCCTTGTCTGCATTCTGTGCCTCCAATATGGCGACTGATGACACGTCACAGAAACACTATTGGCTTTTACGCTGGATCTGACTGTATTTACATTAGTTCATTTGGCAGATGTTATTTTGAGTAACTTGCATTACATTCAGCATAAGCATTATCTGGCAATATTATCTTATAATCACAAAGTACAGATAAAAACTTCTCAGGCCAACCTGAAATGAAGAACTCATTAAGATCTCGCAGCAAGCAGAAGCAGGTGGTCCTGTAGATGGTTTCCTGAGGTTGCCGGATAATTACAGGTCTTTTCTGCCCATTTATTTTGTGCATGTCGGGTCTGAGAGAAGACCTGCTTGGAAATGTACAGCCTTGGGCTTGCTAGGCAAGTTTAACTAGCTCTGTGATATATTTTCTCCATCATGAAGCCACCTGGGTCTGATTCCAAACCAACCCAAATGATGCAGATGGATAATTTTTAATTGCTGATAATGGAAAGAAGCTGCTGGTGTATGAGACTCTGCTCACATACTGTACCAAAGTCTTTCCTGGCTCAAAATGAGGAGGAACCTCAATCACAAACTTTTTGCTACTTAAAACAAACACATTTTGTATTACTCTTGTAATCTTAGCAAGTAAAACATTATTTAAAAAAAGCTAACATTAAACTAATTAAATACATAAGCAGTGGTCGGTGCCAATGGCGTAGTGGTTAGTGCGTTGACACATGGCTCATGGCGACCCGAGTTAGATTCCTACCTCAAGGTCCTATGCCGATCCTTCCTTTCTCTGCTCCCCACATGTTCCTGTTAATACTCTCTACTGTCCTATACATTAAAGGTGAAAAACCTGAAAAAATAATAATACATAAGCAGTGCTTTAGCATCAACTGGGGCCTGTCTATAGCGGTTACTGCCTGCCTGTTTTTTGTCAAAAGGCAGATGTGGTACACTACAAAATTTGATGGAGGTGGCGACCTCGTAATTCTTTTTGCAGGAAAATCTCTGTACAGTACTATATTACAGGGAAGTATCTAAAGTCTTTCGCTTCATGCAAATTTTCCTCTCAAATTAATTATATCTCGAACATTCGATTGAAGTGAATTCTGCACATTCAAGTACTAGTCACACAAATACATTTGTAGTTGGTGTGAATCATATTCTCTTGTGAGCCACATAAAATTATATGTGGTTGACACCCCTGCCCTAAGTCAATCCTGAAAAAAAATCTGAATTGTAATCTGAATGGGGCTTAATTTTGGATGAACTATACCTTTAAGGGTGCTTTCACACCTGCAATATGTTTCCTTTGGTCAGGAGCAAGGTTAACAATAATATATTGTAGCATTTTTCTGCTGTTTTGGTTTTGTTTTATACTAGACCAACTGCTCTGAAAAGAACCAGTTGAAACAAACTGAAAGAGCAGTCACATTAGTCGTTGTCTACATGAATTTTTGCATTTTGATTGGTCAGAATTAACGCCTGGGAAACTCATCTGCACAACACATGGAAGTAAAGAAAGAGTGGAGGAAAAGTCAGGAAGCAGTATGGACGTCCTAACTAGAGTTGGGAGATGTCGACCACTTTGGCATTGTACAATGTTTTGTCTTTGTACATTGTACAGCGTCGTCATAGGCGGCGGTGAATTAATTATTTATGAATAATTGATAACAAATTAATTATTTGTAGCCTACTGTTTAAACTACCTGACCCGCATGGTTTTTGTTTTACCCATGACCAAATCATAAATAAAGATAAATTACTCACAAATTACCACCTGTCAATCACTTTTTCCGCGGGACTCAAAAAAGGGGAAAAAAGGTGCACAACCAACAGGAACCAACCAACAGTATCTGAGGTTTTCGCTAAAATTACTAAGTACAAGCGTGAAAGCGAAAGATTGAAGCAGTGTACTGACGCTGTGACACGTTACCTGATAGAGTCAAAAAACTGAAGAGATAAGATTAATTAAACATCAAGTTTAACAACTATAGTGAGACGCGATCCAGCAGTACATTCTTGATAAACTGTCCAACGTGCACTGCTCTCTGGGGTTTTGAGGTCAAAGCACCCACTGACTGCATGGAGCTCAGACGTGCGCATATGCTGCAGCGCATGCCAGAGTGTGTGTGTGGTCACATAACGTGCGTTTTCAGCTGTATAGTGTGGATGGAGATATTTTTAGAAATGCTAGGTGAAACGCCAGTGTGGACATGGATCATTTCATTCTAAAATGCCATTTTAAAACTAAGACGTATTGGTGTAAACGGGGCCTAATTGTGTATTTTTCCTAATTGTGGGTTGCTGCCGCGACAGGGGCAGGGGATCACAAAGCCGGTTTAGAATTGTGATGGTTATCGGCCATCGACGCAACCCTAGTCTAACAACACCACATTTATCTGCGACCTGCTATAATTATAGCAAAGTGTCAAAAAAAACAAACCCAGAATGCATGTCGTAGCTGATTTTGTTTAAAAAAACAAAAAAAAAGTACTTTTTGTGTTTGGGTCAATTCACCATCTCACCACAAACATGTTCCAGGGTTTGTTTGAAAGTGTACTGAGACCACCTCTTCAAAGAGGTCTCGGTATGCTTGTTTGGTCTGCAGCTAAGTACAATTCCCGCTTTCATACCTGCCCAAAGGAACTGCACCAAAAAGACAAACCAACTCTGGTACATTTTAATTAAACAAAACAAGGCAGGTGTGAAGGCTCCTTAACTTCATGTTGCTACAGGGATTCTTTCTGTATGAATATGGACCAGTTAAAGATTCTGATGGTTGGATAAAAATATCACAGTATCAAGTTATTGTGATTACTGCTCCTTAATATCTTCTTACCTGGGTAAAAAACAACAATTTTTTGTTTCCCAGTGATGGGTCGCTGCATAAAACATATACTGGAAAGGTTGGCAGTTCATTCCGCTGTGGCGACCCCTGATTAATAAAGGGACTAAGCCGAAAAGAAAATGAATGAACCCTGGATAAAAAATATCATGGTATTGTAATTACTACTCTAAAATATTCTTTTTAAATGTCTGTTTGAAAACAACTACTTCCCCCTCACATTAAAAACAATAAATTTCATTTTAAGAAACATTTAAAATATTTTGGAACAGTAAACATGTCAGGCTAAATAAATAAAATAAACCATTGACTTCTGGTATCTTTATTAGTTTCAAAAACACAGAACTTGAAAAGGCATGTTTGGATATCTTTTCTTTGGATATAGGTTTCCAAGCGATTTGTTTTACAGATGTTTCGTGAATCGTGGGCTGACTAGTAGCTTTTGATATGGGTCCTTTTTCACGGGAGATACTGTTGCCCTAAAAAACTAAATAAAATTGTCATAAAAAAAAAACCACGTAAAAAAAGTTACATATACCATAACACTTCATATTACTAGTTTTAAAACCTTGTCTTTTCACAAACCACGGTAAACTTTGAAACCTATAGTGTAATAATGAGCTCATGGTGCTTTTCATTTGTCCCACCCTGCAGAACACACTAAAATCCGAAGGTGGATTTTCACAAAAAAACGCTGCTTTACTTTTCTGTCCTCTCCTGTGGTTTGTTTTGCTGTCATGGGACATGAAGAAGAGGGTTGAGGGCTTGCTGACTATCGCTGTGAGTCACTGAAACAGAGAGAATGTTGATCATTGGCTTCGGGGACAGCAGGCCGTGTGGAGCCCCAAGCACAGTGACTCAAGCCGTGGCCAAGATGCCCTTGACAGCAGCCGCAGCAATGCCACAAGAAGAGAGACTTTTCCAGTCCTCTTTACGCAATGTCCACAGTAGGGCTGCACAATATATCGTTTTAGCATCGATACCGCAATGTGTGCATCTGCAATAGGAGAGTTTATTTATATAGCACATTTCAAACACAATGGTAATTCAAAGTGCTTTATATAAACAAAAATTTAAGAAAATACAAGATAAAAACAACAAACAAAATTATTCAAATTTGTTAAAACAGTTTTTAAATGAATGAAAAAGACAATAGTGCGATCTGTCAGACGTAACACAGTGCTCATTCATTAAAAGCACAGCTAATGTTGAGTTCAGACTGCACAATTTTCAAAGTAGTCGTGTCACAGATGTTCACACTGCATGACTATCTGGAGTAGCGTTTCGTCGCTGCTGTGTTTACACTGCAAGATGAATCGACGACAGAGGGTTTCACACTGCATGATTTATAGTATAATAGTTAAACTAATTAGAAACTAACTTTACTAATTACAAAACTAATTATACTAACATAATAGTTAAACCTAGCACATTCATTCATTTTCTTTTCGGCTTAGTCCCTTTATTAATCTGGGGTCGCCACAGCGGAATGAACCGACAACTTATCCAGCATATGTTTTACGCAGCGGATGCCCATCCAGCTGCAACCCATCACTGGAAAAAAAAAACATAGTTATTATAGTTAGCATAGTTTTATTTAGTTGCAGCAGTTTTGTTCCGTGCAGAAACGTGGTGTTGAGAGGCCTTTACGAACTCACCGTGATGAATTAAATCGCGGTTAATAGTGAAATCGGTTATTCGTTACATCCCTATTGTTGCATCCCATGATTGTCTTAAGAGACATTTTTTGTTGTGCTGGTTGAAAGTTTCTTCACATTCCAATAGTACTGATTAAAGTAAATTATCTAAATGTATTTATATGTATTTTGATATTCTAGGCAAGGCATAAGAATATTTGTTTTTTATCCAATTACAATTTGTCTGGCCGATAAATCCCTTAATTTTTAAAGTAGCCCAAAGCTCTCTGTCAACAAGCGTAGATTTGTACAACTGTGCAGCCGTTCACGCAGATCTGCTGTTAGCGTGTGCACAGAGAGAGTGACATTGGTAAAAACAAATGCTGAATCAAAACTTTTAAAAATCCTGAGTCAATATTGGAGTTACTTTTGCATGCTGAAGGATGACACCATGACTGATTTTTTTAGACAGGTAATGTTATGTTTTAAAATTATTTTAGTCAGGCAAAGCTGATGTAGATTGTGTTGTGTTATGAATGGGTTATATGCACTGAAGTGTTGTTCAGCCACTAAAATCTTACGACGATAGATCGATGTGACTATTTTCAGTTTCATAAGGGACCTTTTACAGCATCGATAATGTTGATGTTTTGATTTAGTTTAACAACAAAACATCAGTAAACAGCGCTATTCTGCCTAGCCTGCTTTACTGAGCTGAAGTTGGTTTTATATTGTGTTCATATATTATGTTCGTTTTGACACATTGTTAGGTAATCTACCTGAATGGCTCCACACAGCAAGCCAGACCCGTAACAATAAATAATATTAAATTAAAACAATTAGGACACCTCTAAATTAGTGAGGAGCCCGAAGTCTCATCTCCCGTTCAAAAGGAAAAACAACAACAAAGAAGATCGACCAAAGAAATAACGTAAAGTCAGATTTCTTTGACGTTTAACTTCAAAGGAAGTTTGCGGAGGTAAATGCCAAAATAACAAACAAAAACTCAACAACTAACTAAGTTTTTAACCCTTTTACCTGCACATAAAATAAAACAATTAAAAAAACATTCATTTACCTCTCTACTAACCACAAAACATGAGAAAACGTAACAAAACAAAAAGGCATCAGCACACGTGTCTCCATGCATAGATCTCAAAGTCAACACTCACTTTCAACAATTTTGCAGAGTAAATACAACACAGTTTTTACTTCACAAAATAAACAACACAAGCTAGAGTCTTGAATTGTCTGCACAATCAAGGCGGCAAGCCTCCACGATTTGGCAGCTGATTCACTGCACCTGTGCGGTGATAATGAAACCTGTCAGAGAAACAGAGGCGGAGAGAAGAGAACCACAAGCATATGCAACAAAGAAAAAAAATCACTACTTAAGATATACAGGGCTCGAAATTGCGACCATTTTGGTCGCATATGCGCCCGAAATTTAATCTATGCGACCTCATAATATATTTGGGAGCATTTGTGTGACTGAATAATGGTTGTAGTGCGACTTGTTTCGATTTTTTCTCAAAACGTGCTGAATCGGTTTTCCCTGCCGCTATATTGGTTCATATTAGCTGTCAATCACTCAAGGCTTTCCGCTGTCAGAAAACAGGGAGCTTTTAAGGGCGCCAGCTGAGATCAATCGAGTGTTTTCGGAGAAGGTGCCCGAATCTCGATGCGTTGCATTCACTGCGTGTTCAGTGCAAAGGTCTGCTAAATGTAAATTCTAACAATGTACACATCATCGCCAAAGAAGTTTGCCTTTACTAAGTTAAAACTGAATCTGCGGCTCATAACAAAGAACGGTATTTGCGTCGATGGTTATCACGAGAATCCTGCTCTGCCTGCTCTTATATTGGGTCGGCTGACTGCTTTTCCACAAACACAGAAAAATAAAAATCAGCGCATAACGAGACTGAAGCATTTACAATGACACAAACCGAAACCAAAACTTTTAAAGAGTGGCAGAAGTGAGACCTTTATTACTTTGGTCCATTCTTTCTTGAGATGTATAATATTTTTCTATTTACTGATGACTGCTTTGCAGCTTTCAGCATTGGATTGAATGATTATAATCTTGTTTGTTTTGTAACAGAAATATTATTTATTAAATTGACATGCATAAAAAAACAATAGTACAAAATAAATATTACTTACTGCAATGCTTTTTTTTTTTGTTTGATGCAAACCATAAATTTATTTTTCATAAAGTAACAGCAGGACCTTTTACAGTACATAACTCACATTCAAGCACATTCGGGGCAGCATGATAATGAGAAATGTAATTCATTGTAAGTATTATTGACATCATCATCATCATTAATAATATTTTATAATTATTAGACATTCATTTTGGAATTATTGCACAGATATCAACAAGTCATCACAGCATTAGTTAGTTGTTTCTGGTTTTTGTTAGTCCTGATTGATGTTGTTTTCAAATACAATAAATCCCTTAATATACAATTTGCAGCGGTGCTCATTCATTTTTGGTGGGTGCTCCTAAATTTTTGAAGTTGGGAACACCGGTGCTACAAAGTAAAAAAGTTAATTTCGAGCCCTGATATAAATATATATATATTTTTTTTTATTATTTCATATATATATATATTGCTACTATATATATATTTATTACTTAATAAATTAAGGAAATGCATAACACACATGACAACCTGAGCCCTATATTGTTTACCATGCTATTTTGAATACACACTCTGAAATAGCATGCAAGTATGACTTAGTAATAAGTGTAATTCCTGCACACTGCCGGCAAACTACTAAGCATACAGTAGTCGCTTAAGGACAGTGTGTGAGAGAGTGAGAGCAGCGATCCTTGCATGCATGAAATACTTCACATTATGCCAAGTTTTGCTTGCTCCACAACTGAAAACCTGCTAGATATAATACAGTTTTTCATTGGGAATTGTAGTATTATAAAGTACTGTAAAGTTTTCTAACTGGTGATTGACAACTTGTACATATTATTTTTGCTGTGAATTCTTTTTTCACTTGTGTAAATAAATTCACTTATTTTTGTCATATTTGGCTGTTTTGCTATTTTGCTACCAACTCTCAACAAACTGAGCCACATCAAAATGTTACCACTTTAACCCTTGAGGCAAGTCGTAACAGTTATATAAATAACGTCTGATTTATGATTAAACTTTGCAGTAACTCCACATATTTACCAGAAATTGTATCATTTGCATGAGTTTTTTAAGGTCAGGTGACTGTAAGCATTTCAAGCCAGTTTAAAGCATTCAGATGCATGAATTTATAATGTTTTTAACATAAAAAAGGTTAATTGTATTTATGTATAAAGTATGTATAATATGTATATGCATCGCAAAATAAATTATGGCAATGTCCGTTTTTTTTCTCCAACATAGTACAGCCCTAGTACTTTTCTCCTTCTCTTTGCCAGCTGAAAACAGCAAGCCCTTTAGGTCAGCTAAAATCCCCCAGAGAGATGCATGCGTCCTGCTCATCCTTGAGTATGGGAGGGGGGGTTCATGTATCTTACACGATTTTACTTGAAAGCGAACATAATGTACAGATAAACCCCAGGCTGGGCCAGAAAAGGCCAGAAATGTAAGCTAGACTGATCTTATGAGCTGCTTTTGCATGCATGTGCTCAGTGTCCATATGCATGATCATATATATGTGTGTGTTTTTCCTGCAGGTCTCCTTGTCTGAGAACACAGCGGAAAGACGGTGGCTGTTGACATTAAAAACATAAAAAAAATGAAAAACATTAAAAAAGCTGTCCATTCATTTCAGCATCGCATGGTTAGTTACAGTGCAATTCACACAACATAACTCAGACCATGTTCTGCTGTACTAATGCATTTAAGGAACGCAAACTAGAAAACGTGTCCTTTTTTGTACAGTAGGTTGCATTGGATGAAAGCATCTGGTAAATGCATAAATGTGCCATACTGTATGAGACACTATTATTTGGAGAGCCAGTGTCACAAACAGCCTGAAGGGAAAGAGAGGAAACAGTGGGAAATAAACCATCCTTTCATATGTAACGTTTATTGTGTTTTTTGTGCTCCGCGTAGCAACATAAAAGCACTCAAACCATTTATGCATCATTTCTTTGAGTTTTTCTTCACATCTGACAGTGTTTATTTTCTACAGTCGACATGACCTGGAGCAATTGATGAAGAAAACACATATATATTTATTTTAAAATATATATATGCTAATTGTTATAGGAAACATACATGTTTTGTCTTTCATTGCGTACAATGAACCCAAAATTCCTTGAATTATTATTATTTTTTTTGTGTACTTGGTACAGGCAATTAGGCAGTCATTTTTCTCAGCATATCGGCAAAGGTAATCTAAAAAAGTAAATGTGTATTAATTCATTGAAAGATTAGACTAGACAAAAACGTTATTCCTGTATTCATTCTCCTTCGGCTTAGTCACTCTGTTTATCAGGGGTCACCACAGTAAAATTAACTGCCAACTATTCGGGCATATGTTTTAAGCAGCGGATGCCCTTCCAGTAGAGCTGTACGATTCTGGCTAAAATGAGAATCGCAATTTTTTTGTTTAAAATAAAGATCAGAATTTTCTCACGATTCTGTAGGTGTAAAATAAAGGTAATTATGAGTAGCCTATTATTATTGTTATTACAGAATACAACTATTCATAATTCTGATGTTGAATTATTGTGTTTGAGACGTGCTTGCAATCTGTCATTGACAACATTGTTAGACCATTTTTTTCTACTGGTAAATCAGACATTTGTCATTATCAGATTCCCTCTTGCATTATACTCAACATTATATAGGCTAGAGTAGCTATTCTGGCACTGTTAAACATTTATTCTTATGCACAACACTCTGTGTTCTCTATGAAAGAAAAACATATATGCTTGTCGTAATCAACTCTAAAATGCGATATGATCATTTGAATGATGTGCACGCTTTCGGTTTCATTTTCACTGTGCGTGTGCGGTTCATACTTCCTGCACGATTCTCAAACGATCGCTCTGTGCCATAAACTGAATGTTATTTACAACTTTATTACCTGTTATTCACAGCCTATGCAAGTTCTGTTCACAGGTGCGCACCCGCCCTCTCTGTAGTAACAGCTCACGGTCAGCTCACGTCACGTGTGTTTTCGCGGCTGCAAATACATCATTACATGCAGACAGAAATTACATTTTTGGGGTGAATTATACCTTATAAATACAGTATGTGACTCTTTCAACACCATTTGGAGTTGTACACGTTGCTGAGCAATGTATGTAAAACAACGTGAAGACTTGTGTTGCCGCCTTTATGCATCTCTCCTGAACTTGAAAATATGATTGGCAGAATCATATAAATGCTAGATTAAGATAGTCTAGGGGGTCAAATCGAGATTGCGATCTTTTTACGAATAATGGTGCAGCTCTACTTTCCAGCCACAACTCAGTACTTGGAAATTCGCACACATTTACTATGACCAATGTAGTTTATTCAGTTCACCTATAGCATACGTGTTTGGACTGTGGGGGAAACCGGAGCACCCGGAAGAAACCCACGCCTATACAGTAAGAACATGCAAACCACCATTACAAAAAAAAACGCCAACTGGCCAAGGTGGGACTAGAACCAGTGACTTTCTTGCTGTGAGGCAACAGTGCTAACCAACGAGCCACCATGCCACCCTATTCCTGTATTCATTCATTTTATTTTCGGCTTAGTGTGAAACGCTCAACTCCCACCATGTCATTCGCGCCGCAGGATGTCTATTCGCATCGTTGCATTGACTTAACATGTAAATCACTTGGGCTTGGCGCTTCATCCGTGTCTAGTGTGAACACAGCATAAGACTATGGGCTCTATTTGTAAGTTTAACACCAAGAGAATGTTTTGTTAGGGCAGGTTGAGGCACTTGACCAATCAGTGTACACAGCTGCCTCCTAACCAATCAGAGCACCCCAAGCCACCCAACCAATCAAGAAAGCACATCAGCTACCTAATAAGTCAGCGCAAGTACGGCCACCTGACCAAACAGAGGACCCTGGGTCCAACTGACCAGTCAGAGCACACAAGGCAACCTGACCGATCAGAGCACACTGGCACTGTGTCCTAACTTTGCACGATACGACGCTGCAACACGCAATAAAAGCTATTTTTCTGAGTTTAAAGGAGTTTTGTGCTAACAATCAGCAACAGCAATGCATGACATTTCTGATTTTGACACCCTTTCTATTTCTGTGATGTCGCAGCAGAACATGATAAAGTTGTGTCGCGTGATTTGTGAGGGTATGGTGTGAGGCATTTGACCAATCAGTGCGCACAGCTGCCTCCAGACCAATCAGAGCACCCTGACCCACTTGACCAATCAAGAAAGCACATCAGCTACCTGATAAATCAGGGCATGTACGGCCACCTGACCAACCAGAGGACCTAGGGTCCAACTGACCAGTTAGAGCACACAAGGCAACCTGACCAATCAGAGCACACTGCCACTGTGTCCTAACTTTGCACGATACAGCGACACGCAATAAAAGCTATCTTTTTGTTGGTAAAAAAAAAAATGTTTTTGTGCTAACCATCAGCGACAGCAATGCGTAAAATTTCGCTTTTAGAAATTTCGCTTTTTGTTTTTATTTCTGTGTTGTTGCGGCATGTCACTCCTCACGTTTGGTGAACTCCAGATGCTTCTTCTCCTCTTCCAGCTGTGCGATGCACTGTTCGCTCTTCTGCAGTTTGTATTGGGTGTTGGGCAGCTGTACTGCAGTCAACACGGCCCAGCAATTGGTCACAACACAACCAACTGAAGAAATGCGCAGAAATTGGGCACAACACAAGCAACTGCAGAAACGTGTTATTATGTCATGTAATCAGGATATTAAAATAAATTTAAAAACAACTCGCCTTTCAAAGACCACCAATCACATCACTGAGCAACAGTCACGACATAATAACACATCCATATCTCAGCAGGGTCCGTCATGGTTTTGGGTCCCCTTGAAACATTTTTGCAAGTGTTGTGACTAATTGCTGCGCATTTCTTCAATTGTTTGTGTTTTAACCAATTGTTGCATGTTTCTTAAGTTGTTTGTTTTTGAGAATTTGCAACACAAGTGCTGTTAAATTGATAAAGATTGTTTCTTTATTTGCTAGTGTTTTTTATAAGTACATGTGCTTTCTTAAATTGCAAGCTTTCTCGGCAACTGTAATAAACAAATATTTTGCAGTGTTTGCATGTTCATTATAAAGAATTCAATATAAACTAATATAAAACTATTGCATAGATAAAATGCATGTTCATTAAAATGAAAGTAAATTCATTACAAGTTGATAAAAAAACACCTAAATTGTTTTGTGTTTTCATTATTTTTTTGAATAAAAATCTAATTTCCATTCATATGTTTTATCATTAAGGATTTTTTTAAAATAGTGTAAAAATCTCGTCTCGTTCTCGTAAACCCAATCTCGTGTCTTATCTCGTGTCGTGGAGTAGGCGTCTCGTCACACCCCTAATTATTTGTATTGATTAAAATTTGAATAAAAATGGCCATCCATAAATGAGGCAATTTATTCATATTCATTTACCAGAAAGCATAATTTCAGAACTCTGCATATAAAAAATATTTGGTTTCACTGTACGGTAAAGTGGTTTTTACTTTGGTTTTTACTGTACTGTAAAGTGGGAGGTGCAAATGCTTTTTTCCCCCAATTCTTATGAATAAAACATGATATTCTTTATAATAGAAAGTTGCTTTGGTCAAGGTTTTTATTTAGCTAAGCAAGGATTTGTTTTGTATATTGAGTATAAGTAGGAGTGATTGTCTCTGTGGAGGCCATAAACCTCTGCTTAAAATGTGGGAAATCGAGATGGTTTTGATTTATGCTTGCTTCCTACAGCACACACACACACATTACACCGTGCCAAAGAGGACTTTTTTTGATGTCAGAATGATACCTGCCCACAGATCAGTGTGTTTGTGTGTGTGTGTGTGTGTGTGTGTGTGTGTGTGTGTGTGTGTTGTGTTTACCACCCACCATACAGAACGACGTGTCAGTCTTAGTTTGCATTGCAGGCTGTTTCTAGATGCACACATTACTCAGAGTCAGTGCTTGAGATTTAAATGACAGGTTACTCTTTGAATAAACCTGCTTATACTTATGTCTTTTCCATATTTACACATAAATACATACTCTAGACATTTTATACAGTGCATTGAGAACACAGACAAACATGACGAACATCAGATGGAACTGTGCAATCAATGCACTTAATGGTCATGTTAACACAATCAGCCGACAATGGGCTTTTTATTCGAGAAATATATGTAACTACTTACACTTGAATTGGTATAATAATGCATAAATATTAATAAACGTTTATATCTCAAAACATAATTTAAGGGAGACCAATGACAGTGATTATTCGGACTAACACAAATGTATCTAATAAAAATAATCCAAAGTTATTGTTAGTTAGTTGGTTGTTTAACACAATAAGAAAGGACTATGGTTATGATTCATCTGTAATGCTTTCAGACTTCTTTCAGTCTTTATATTCACTTAAAATATAGATATAGCACATATATCCCATTCCTGTTAACTAACATTTTGATTCATTTAGTCACTTATCATCTTGATATGATTAATTATATTATATTTAAATATATGCAATTACTAACTTCATTCATTCATTTTCTTGTCGGCTTAGTCCCTTTATTAATCCACGGTTGCCACAGCGGAATGAACCGCCAACTTATCCAGCACGATTTTACGCAGCGGATGCCCTTCCAGCCGCAACCCATCTCTGGGAAACATCCACACACTCATTCACACTCATACTCTATGGACAATTTAGCTTACCCAATTTACCTGTACCACATGTCTTTGGACTGTGGGGGAAACCGGAGCACCCGGAGGAAACCCACGCGAACGTAGGGAGAACATGCAAACTCCACACAGAAACGCCAGCAATTACTAACTTGAATTAGTATAATAATGCATAAATATTAATAAACATTTAAATCTCAAATAAATAATTTAAAGGAGACCATGATGAATCAGCAGAATATCTAATTGTTTTACTAAATAAACATTAATAGAGATGCATTTAATGAAAATATTCCAAAATTATTGTTGATTGGTTGATGGCACAATATAAAAGGACTATGACATAGATACATATATTGAGGTAAAGTTGGTTTTATATTCGCACATTCAGACTTTCTCCTTAATAATATAATTTCAGAAACTTATTAATTGCAAATTCTAAATAGTGAAATCCTATTAGCAGCCAATGACTATCAAAGTACAACAATGTTCAGTCAGTTTAATAGCGTTAACGTTGTTTTGTAAGTCATGCATGTAATTTCAGTCAGAATATTTAAAGTACCATGGTAAACACTACAGGAAGCTGTCATTGAAAGAATGTGCGAATATAAAAGCAACTTTACCTCAATGATACATATTTATTTTTATGATTAGCATTCGTCTGATGACCAATTGTGGTTAACTTGTAAACTTTTTAGACTATTTTCACTCTTAAATTGCACTTAAATATAGCAAATGTACTTACTGTACATCCCATCCCTGTTAACCAACACTGACTTTGATACGTTTTGTCATTTATCATGTTGATATGATTAATTATCGTGGATCAACAGCACAAACATTGAGATGCTGCATCATTCTGACAGCCAACCTTTGACTCAGAAATTAAGCCTTTCATTCATTATGAAACCATGTCAATATAATGAATTAAACTATGATAACAGACAAGTGTTTTGAGTTGTATTAATCTTCACTTAAGTATCACTGAACTTGTAACATGACTATAAACCTCCCTAAATGTGCACTATAATTGTTGATTCCTTCAAGCTCTGTATAGAAGTAAAGTTGGTTTTATATTCACACATTCAGACTTTCTCCTTGATAATAAAATTTAAGAAATGTATTGTTTGCTAACTCTAAATAAAATAAATCATATTAGCAGCCAATGACTATCAAAGTACAGCATTGTTTACAGTCAATTAAATGGTGTTAATGTTGTTTTGAGGTCATTCTTAGATGTGATTTCAGACGGAATATTCAAAGTACCATGGTAAACAATATAGGGAGTGTGTCACTGAACGAATGTATGAATATAAAACCTACTTTACCTTTATAAGCTGTCAGTGTTTGTTTGAAAATGTCGCCGTCTTGTGAAACAATGCAGCTAAAGTACTAGTCTTGAGCTAAATATAACACATTTTTATAAAGAAAGACCAGATCTGTCGTGTTTGATTTGGCAGTGCGCGGTTGTACTTTATTTATTAGCTAGTATGTTACCGGCTAACATACTAGCTAACGAAGAAAGTATAACTGCACCATTTACTAAACGTAATGGTTTACAGTGGGCCTATATAATGTGATACGTGCGAAACAAATTTTAAAAAATGATCAAATATTAACCTAATTTCGCAATGTGGAGGTCAAAGTTTACTGGGATTAATACCTTAGAGTTGATCCGTGGTTTCTGGCTGTTCTTGAGCTTCCAGAAAATTCCTGTTTACTTTACAGCCCAGCCCGCGCTTGTGATGATGTGCGCATGCTCAATGCGTTTGGCGCCGTGAAAAGAAAATTATTTTAACAACGACACAAAATTAAGATTTTAATTACATTAAATAAGCCAAAACAGATTTCTATTGTCTACTTTTTAATGTGTATATCATTTATTGACAACAGTTACAGAAAATGGTCAATACTAAACGCATACAAAACGTCCTTACTGTAATCTTACTTTTTCCCCTCACAGACGAAGATTGGACAAGTGGGGATGGCAAAAGCAACTACAGAGTGAAAAAGGTCTAATGAAAACCATTGAAAGGCAAAGTGCGAATTACAAGGGGGTTTGGGTGGGATTGACCCCACCCCAAAGGACGTCAAAACAAGATGTATGGTGGGGGGGGGGGGGGGGGGAGCTTTGAATCTGAGAAAAATGTTAATAAAAATTAAATGCTAATAATTAAAATAATAGATATCAAAATTCCCACCCCATGACGGTTCATGCCAATCAGTCTATGTGAGAAAAAGTAATTTAACAGAGGTGAACCTTGCAGATTTAGAGCAGATTTAGAGCACCTAGGGTTGACCCTAGAAGAATCCCAGTAAAAAAAAAAACCTATAGTAATTTGTAGTGAATAAATTCAAAAGTGTTTTTGAATTATGCTATAGTAGTGCATTAAACACATCTGTATGTATTAAAGAATTTATAACCGTAATGAATGCTACAGCATACTTTAATTTTAACTGCAGCATACTTAATTTTTTCTGCAGTAACTGTTGTGTATTTTAGTATCCTCTAGTCCTCTAGAAAACAGTGCAAAAAAGTCATTTATATTACTATTGTTGTATTACCAGGCCCAGAACCAGCCTGGTGGAAGGAGTAGCACTTATTTTCAAAAAGAGGACCTTTTTGCAGTTATTCGCCTTATTTTCTATTTAATCATGAGCTTTAAATACTGCATTTTTGTGACATTTTCAGCAGTATTTTTAGCTGAATTAGCTTGTTGGATGGTCACTTTTCAATGTACCAAGAATAAAGAAACATGAAAAAATACATACTTTTAAAATACAAATTTATTACCTCATATATTACTAGAAAATAGGAATCTGTTAAAGTTTTAAATTATAAACTGTAGCCTATTGTCATTTATTGGACAAATAACAAACTGGATACCACATATAACTTTCCTCAGTAAGAATGTGGCTGTTTGAATAATTACATAATAATATTGTACAGCTTTAGGATTCTTCAGCCTCTCTTGTGTGACATTAAAATACATTATACATTAAAAATTCATGAATAACAACAATAGTCAAAATAGTGTCCAAATTGATTTTATTATCAGTCTAAACTTTACACTGTTTTATTATTAATTGTTTGTTTCAAGAATAATGTCCAAGATTTATATTAAGAGTTACTTGTAAAATGTTTTCTCTATTTAACAACAATACAGTAGGTCAGTAGTGAAAGATGACCACTTTCATCAGATTGTGTGTTTTCTTGCACAGCTGGATGTTGGACTCATGAAAAATAATTGTTTGCATTGGCCAAAACTAGCCGATGTCATGCCAAAGCATCAACCAATGGAGGATTCCGCTTGGTCTTAAAGCCTTTTTCGATGGGTTATTCTCACTATTTATGATGGCATAGCAGTCAAAATTGGACAAATGAGCTCACGTATGGGACAATTTCTGAACCTTTGTCAGTGAGGGGTGGGTCTTCCAAACTACCTGAACCCCCCTGGCTATGGGCCTGATTACCATGGGAACTATAGACTTACCACAGCAAACTGCTTCACTACAGTATGGCTCAAAAATAAGTTACTATAGTATTTTCTCATGTAGAATGACAGGAAAGTACACACATAATTGAGTTATTTTGCTTATATTAAAGTTTTCTGCTTTTGTTTGACTGTGCTAATCCTTAACCCAATAAAAATATTAAATACTTTTGTAAATGCAAAGCAAAAGACTTTTGCTGAATGTTTAAACTACTTATTTTAAATGAGACACAAACCTTGAGATTTCTTAGGGGAAACCAAATTTTCTGTTTTATGTTCAATCCACTCAAATTTTGTCAAAACATTTAAGTGAGCTTAATCTATTTGTGTTGGGACAACAGGAATGAATTGTGTGCTGGAACCCTGCATTTTTTACAGACAGGCTGGTCTGAGTATTTCAGAAACTGCTGATCTACTGGGATTTTCACGCACAACCATCTCTAAGGTTTACAGAGAATGGTCTGAAAAAGAGAAAATATACAGTGAGCGGCAGTTCTGTCTGCACAAATGCCTTGTTGATGCAAGAGGAGAAGGGCCAGACTGGTTCAAGCTGATAGAAAGGCAACAGTAACTTAAATAAGCACTCGTTACAACCGAGGTCTGCAGAAGAGCATTTCTGAACGCACAACACGTCCAACCTTGAGGCGGATGGGCTACAGCAGCAGAAAACCTCATCGGGTGCCACTCCTGTCAGCTAAGAACAGGAAACTGATGCTACAATTCACACAGAAAATTGGACAATAGAAGATTGGAAAAATGTACCCTGGTCTGATGAGTCTTGATTTCTGCTGCAACATTTGGATGGTAGGGTCAGAATTGGGCGTCAACAACATGAACAAATGGATCCATCCTGCCTTGTATCAACGGTTCAGGCTGCTGCTGGTGGTGTAATGGTGTGGGGGATATTTTCTTGGCACACTTTGGGCCCATTAGTACCAATTGAGCATTATGTCAACGCCACAGCCTACCTGAGTATTGTTGCTGACCATGTCCATCCCTTTATGACCACAGTGTACCCATCATCTGATGGCTACTTCCAGCAGGATAAAGCGGCATGTCATAAAGCGTGAATCATCTCAGACTGGTTTCTTGAACATGACAAGGAGTTCACTGTACTCAAATACCCTCCACAGTCATAAGAGCTCAATCCAATAGAGCATGTTTGGAATGTGGTGGAATGGGAGATTCACATCATGGATGTGCAGCTGACAAATGCCACAAAGGATTGGGCCAGTTCTGAAGGCAAAAGGGGGTCCAACCCGGTACTGTAAGGTGTACCTAATAAAGTGGCTAGTGAGTAAATTAAGCCTGGAACATAAATTTTGTTGGAAAATGTCCTTCATACCTATTTCCCTACCTCTAAACCCATTCATAACTGTAAATAACTCCCAAAATCATAGGGGGATAATAGTTGGATAACAATCATGTAGAAGTGCATAAACCTAACCGTAAGCCTAAAATTAACATAAACTGTAAACATATCCCTTAATTCTGATTGGAATTTTGTTCCAGGATCAACATAGATCTTAATCCAGGAACATGTCCTGCTTGGTAAAATCAGGTTGGCACAGTATTTGCTGAAGGCATTAAACATACAGTAAAACCATGACGCCATCATCCTCGAACTTTGTGAGAAAACAGAACAATGGTAAATTAATGATTTACTCTGATTTCTGTCTCCTGCTCTCTGACCAGTGTTCATTTCAGTTTCCTTGTTTTACATCCTGCGAGGTGCAATGGGGGAGTGTTTTTTTTTTGTGAAACAGGAGCACACGCTTCTCAAAATCCCTTAAAGCCAAACACACATCTGTGTTAACAACGCCCACTTCCCAGATTACCTCCACTCTGTTTCGCAACAGAAAAGCGTGATCTGAACTTGGAACCAGACTGAACAAACCCGTGTTTCATCAGAAAGAGGATCAGACGCAGCAGAAGAAGGTAAAAGAGCTATATTTTCTCCTCTTTTCTTTGTGAAACAACGACATTCTGTTAGATTTCACGTTTCTAAATGCAACAGTAATGCAGGTTTTACTGAATGCAGACTTGTTCAACAGTGTTTCCTGCAGTTTTCTTGTTAAACTTACATTCATATTTAACACTAAGAGTCTTTTTTTGTGTGTGCACACATTACAACATCTTTCTCCAAAAGCTTAATAGTTAATAAACACATCTGCTTTCAATAACTGAGTCTGTACATGCATTCAAGCATGAAGTCATTTCTGGCATTAGAAGAATGTGCAAATCAAAGAAACAGAGTAAACCTTTTTGTTTTTTTTTGTTCATGTAATTTCTGTTTCAGTGTTTTTTAATATCAATCTATGTTCAAAATGCTCAAAAAATAAAAGAAAAATTAAACCGTGACCATTGACCTCACCTTTGAACCTCTCAAAACTCTCCAAAAGTGTTTACATAAAATGACTCCATACAAATCAAGTGGTTTAATCCAAAATTTTTAAAGAGACATTCATGTTTTATATGTGGAACAGACTTGATTTATGCTATTTATCAAATATAAACATTGATTAGTGAACTTAAAAAAAAGCTCAGCCAAAGCTGCTTGCAACACAAATAATAATCATTGGTGTCTTGAAGTGTCATGTGACACACACAAATGACCCTTATTGGTTATCATGCGCCAAGCAAGCATTAGTCATTTATTCATTCATTCATTTATTCATTCATTCATTTTCGGCTTGGTCCCTTTATTAATCTGGGGTCGCCACAGCGGTCATCACAGCGGAATGAACCGACAACTTATCCAGCACATGGAAAATCCCATCCCTGGAAAACATCCACACACACTCATTCACACTACGGACAATTTAACCTACACAATTCACCTGTACTGCATGTCTTTGGACTGTGGGGAAAACCCGGAGGAAACCCACGCGAACGCAGGGAGAACATGCAAACTCCACACAGAAACGCCAACTGACCCAGCCGAGGCTCAAACCAGTGACCTTTTTGCTGTGAGGCGACAGCACTACCTACTGCGCCACTGCGTCACCTTTAAGTCATTTAAATGCTTTAAATATTGTTTGATGTTTAATGAATATAATTTAGGGAAAAAATCAAGAGGTCACTTCAAACTTATTAGTTATCTGTGTTATCTAAATGTCAGTTATCTGGATTTGCCATTATACATGTGTCGATTAAAATGTCCAGTTTTATTTTATGTATAGGTCACACTTTACAATAAGGTTCATTAGTTCATGTTAGTTAATGCATTTACTAACATGAACAAACAATAAACAATACATTTACTACAGTATTTGTTCTTGTTAGTTAACGTTAGTTAATGAAAATACCGTTGTTCATTGTTAGTTCATGTTAATTCATGGTGCATTAACTAATGTTAACAAGCATGAACTTGGATGTTAATAATGCATTAGTAAATGTTAAATTATGATTAATAAATGCTGTACAAGTGTTGTTCATGATTAGTTCATGTTAGTAAATGCATTAACTAATGACCCTTATTGTACAGTGTTACCTATTTATACTATATATTATACCACATTATATTCATAGCGTCTCTTCAAAATGTCAAATACACATATTACTACTTTATTTGCATTATTTGTTTAATGGAGAGAGGGTTTTAAATATAATATTTTAAATAACTAGTCATTGGAAAACAGTATGAAACAACAGTGAAGAAAACAGTAATATATGTCATTTATTTATTCCAGATAAATTGCAAGAAAAATGATTTTCTCCAGAAGAAAAAACTGCTCTGTTATAAATCACTTGGGAAATTTTGAAAAAAAAAAAATACTTTTAGCTAATAATTTTCAATAATAATAATAATAATAATAATAATAATAATAATAATAATAATAA
>CAIGQZ010032287.1:5338981-5351931 GCA_903798205.1 Danio tinwini
AATAATAATAATAATAATAATAATAATAATAATAATAATAATAATAAATATATATACAGCCTTATTCCAAAATGAATTAAATTTATTTATTTTCTTAACAATTCTACACACAATACCCCATAATGACAATATAAAATTAAAATAAAATATTTATTTTAACTGTTGCAAATTTATTAAAAATAAAAAAAGCTGAAAAGTTTCATGTACATCAGTATTCACAGCTTTTGGCGTGAAGCTCTAAATTGAGCTCAGGTACATTCTGTTTCCACTGATCATTCTTGAGATGTTTCAGCAGCTTAATTGGAGTTCACCTGTGGTCAATTCAGTTGATTGGACATGATTTGAAAAGGCATACACCTGTCTATATAAGGTCCCAGGGTTGACAGTGCATGTCAAAGCACAAACCAAGCATGAAGGCAAAGGAATTGTCTGTAGACCTCTGAGATAGGATTGTCTCAAGGCTGGGGAAGGTTACAGAAACATTTCTGCTGCTCTGAAAGTTCCAATGAGCACAGTGGCCTCCATCATCCGTAAGTGGAAGATGTTTGGAACCACCAGGACTCTTCCTAGAGCTGGCCGGCCATCTAAGCTGAGTGATCGGGGGAGTCAGGGAGGTGATCAATAACCCGATGGTCACTCTGTCTGAGTTCCAACGTTCTTCTTTGAAGAGAAGAGAATCTTACAGATTATAGACATCTTATCAGGTCTGTATGGTAGAGTGGCCAAACGGGCAAAAATTCCCAAAGACAGGTGTGCCAAGCTTATTTCTGCCATTTCTGCCAAAGGGGCATCAACAAAATATTGAGCAAAGGCTGTAAATACTGATGTACAGGTGATTTTTCAGGTTTTGTATTTGAAAAATTTGCAACAATTTCAAAAACTCTTCTTTCACATTGCCATTATGGGGGATTGTGTGTAGAATGTTGAGGAAATAAATTAATATAATCCATTTTGGATTAAGGCTTAAACATAAAAACGTGGAAAAAGTGAAGAGCTATGAATACTTTCCAGATGCACTGTATAGACAAACATCAACACTGTAAAAAAACTGTACAATGTTTAAGGTTTGAAAATGTGGATTTTTTATACACAAAAAGGATAAAGACTAAATGAAAATGTGGAATATTTTATATAAACATCAAAATACAGAGAACTATAGTGTGTAGTGATTCCTATTTTTTTCCCAGAGCAGTTTGTGAAAGAAAAAAAGCCAATAATTGAAATGTTCAATAAAAGAATCTTGTTTCTTCAGAAGACCTAGATTGAACAGCTCGTTTCATGTGGAATTCCTCTAATCTTTTGTTATGAACATTTTAAAAAGCTTATATTTTAGATAAATGACGGAAAAAACAAAATATCTCAGATCATAGATTTGAAAAGAAGCTAAAGAGCAAATGGAGACTAATTATCTACATGTGTAAACTATCCCTTTATGTTTACTTATGTTTCTCTCGAGGATTCTTTTCCTTCATTTCCGTCAATTAGTGAAGTTTGTTCCCTGCCACCGGTGGAGTCTTCAGTTTTTCAGCTTTCAGCAGCGACATTTACATTCCACTGAACTGAACTAAACTGAATTTCAACTGTGGCAACTGATCAAGCACTTTTAATTGACTAAAACTTCGTGCTTTGACAGTGTAGAAAAGCGCTATAGAAATAAAGGTGAATTGAATGGGGCGAATGATCAATTCAATTCAATCAGAATCATTCAATTCAATCAGAATCATTAAATCGCAGTGAGTAGCATGATCGCCTCACTGCAAGAAGGTCGCTGGTTCGAGCCTCTGTTGGGTTAGTCGGCATTTCTGTGTGGAGTTTGCATGTTCTCCCTGTGTTCATGTGGGTTTCCTCTGGGTGCTCCCTATGTGTGTGTGAATGAGTGTGTATGGGTGTTTCCCAGTGATGGGTTGCAGCTAGAAATGCATCTGCTGCGTGAAACATGTTGTATTACAATTTTGTATTTCTGCAATATATATATATATATATATATCGCAATTTATATATATACAATTTCACCAAATGACTTGAATAGCCCTATTTGGAAATAACTTATTTAATTTACATCGATTGGGATGATGGCAGCAAGATGGCTCAGTGGTTAGCACGGTCACCTCACAGCAAGAAGGTTGCTGGTTTAAGTCCCACTGAGCCAGTTGGCATTTCTTTGCATTTTCTCCCCGTGTTGGCGTGGGTTTTCTCCCGGTCCTCCGGTTTCCCCCACAGTCCAAACACTGATGTGCTATAGGACTGGGTAAACAAAAAATGGCTGTAATAAATGAGTGTGTGTGTGTGTGTGTGTGTGAATGCGAGAGTGTATGGGTGTTTCCCAGTACTGGGATCCAGCTGGAAGGGCATCCGCTGCATAAAACATACACTATCTGACAAAAGTCTTGTCGTCGATCCCAGTTGTAAGAGCAACAAACAATAACTTGACTTCTAGTTGATCATTTGGAAAAGTGGCAGAAAGTAGATTTTTCCCATGAATCCTGTGTTGAACTGCATCCCAATCATCACAAATACTGCAGAAGACCTACTGGAACCCGCATGGACCCAAGATTCTCACATAAATTTGTCAAGTTTGGTGAAGGACAAATCATGGTTTGGGGTTACATTCAGTATGGGGGCATGCAGGACTGACCAATATTCATTCTTTCTCCACTGCACCATGACTTTATATTCTATACTGGACTTTATTTCTGTGACGAGTGATGAGACTTTTGTATAAGCAAAGTCAGACCTTACTGTCCTAATTAAATAAATTAAAATCAAGACATGATCATATTTTATTTTGGTAAAATAAGCGTAATCTAGAGGCCTTTGCCTTTCATATACGCCACTTCTGATACCAAAGGATCAACTATTTAAGTTATTAAGTTATTATTTGTTGTTCCTAAAACTTGGATAGGCGACAAGGCTTTTGTCAGGTAGTGTATGCTGGTATAGTTGGTGGTTCATTCCGCTGTGGCAGCCCCTAAGGGAGTAAGCTGAACAAAATTAATGAATGAATCATTGAGATGATTCTACAGGGGAGTGAATCTTGCATGAAATGCAATAAACTTATTACACGCATATATAAATGCAATATAGCAAATAAAAAAGACAAATAATCAGTGCTTTATGGTTTACAAGGTAGTCAAATCATAATCATATACTGAAATTGAAAAATCTAATATAAAATAGCACTGCAAAGACGTCACTGCTTAAATAGCTCAATACATTTTTCTAGTAAAGTTACAAATGACAACATTTCTTGTGCCTGAAATGATAAACTTTTACTCCATTATGGTTCTTTCATATATTTTAAACTGTGGCAATATAATCCCAATATGATATCCTTAATTATACAATGCCAACTCAACATTGATCCTTCCATGTGATTATTTTGGATGCGCACATTGCGATATCTTGAAATATTGCGATTACGATATTGCGAGATGCTGAAAAGATATATTGTGCATGCCCTACTGTTTACTTTACATCACTGTTTTTCTGTGCTCTATAGGAGGTGATGAACATCCCAAAATCTTCACGCTGTCTTTTACTCCTATCCACACTTATCAGCACCGCCGTTCCCTCAGCTCTGGCCGGGAAGGTGTTGGTGTTTCCAGTGGACGGCAGTCATTGGGTCAACATGAATGTAATCATCGAACTCCTTCACTCCAATGGGCACGAGATCACAGTGGTGCGAACTGCCAGCAGCTGGTACGTCAAAGAGAAGTCCCCGCACTACACCTCTATCACAGTGACCCTACCAGAAGCAATAAACATCGAGAAGCCGGATTTCTTCATCTCGTTCCTCAGCCAAATGATCGAGATACAGAAACACGGAGGATCCCCGATTGCATTTGTTCAGTTCTGGTGGCAGATGATGAGCAATCTCTACTCGATGCATCAGATTGCAAGTCAACTAGTCGTGGAGATTTTCGAAAACCCAACGTTAATGAAACAACTCCAAGATGGAAATTTCGACTTGGTTTTGACTGATCCAGGATTGCCCGGAGGAGTGCTGGTGGCTCATAAACTTGGACTGCCAATGGTGTACAACGTAAGATGGATAGCAAGTGGAGAAGGACACTCCATTATCGCACCTTGCCCGATTTCATACGTTCCTGCATCAGGAAGCCACTTGCCAGATCGTATGACTTTCCTTGAAAGGCTCAAAAATTTATTTTTTTATGGGTTAAAAACATGCACCGATCATTTTATCGTGAGACCTGAATATGATAAACTAGTCGCACGCTATTTTGGACCTGAAATCGACTTCTTCAACTTGCTACAAGGCGCTGATATTTGGCTCATGAGGTCGGATTTTACCTTCGAATTTCCACGGCCGACGATGCCGAACGTTGTCTACATTGGAGGCTTCCAATGCAAACCCTCCAAACCTTTACCGACAGACCTAGAAGAGTTTGTGCAGGGCTCAGGAGAGCATGGAGTCATTGTAATGTCGCTTGGGACTCTAGTAAAAGGTCTTCCGAATGAAATAACATCAGAAATCGCGGCCGGATTTGCTCAGTTGCCACAACGTGTCATTTGGAGGCACCTAGGAGAGCGTCCTCATAATCTGGGCAACAATACTCTTCTGGTCAAGTGGCTTCCGCAGAATGACTTGCTTGGTCATCCCAAAACGCGTGCATTTGTCGCTCACGGTGGAACGAATGGGATTTATGAGTCCATCTACCATGGTGTGCCTGTGGTCGGGATTCCTTTGCTTTTTGATCAGTTTGAAAACATGCTCCGTCTCCAAGTACGAGGTGCCGCTAAAGTTCTTGACGTCACCAAACTGGACAGTCGCAGCTTTTTGGCAGTGCTGCAAGAGGTTTTACACGAGCCGTCGTATAAAGAGAACATACAGAGACTCTCAAGGCTGCACAAAGATCAGCCGGTAAGACCTCAGGACAGCGCCCTCTTTTGGATAGAGTATGTTATGAGGCATAAAGGAGCAGCGCATTTACGGACGGAGGCGTATAAGATGCCTTGGTACTCATATCACTCTTTGGATGTGCTGGCATGTCTGCTGGCGCTCCTGCTGGCTGTAGGGGGCGCTGTGGTTGGTGGGATATGGTATGCGTGCTTTAGATTGTGCAGAAGGCAGAAACCAAAACTTGAGTGATGCAGTGATTTGCACACTTTCTGTGAAGCCTGTATTTATACAAGTATTCCTAAGGGAAGGAAATGTAACTAGAGGATATCACTGTACTTCCACCAATATTGATAAATATATTAATAATAGATTATATTAATATTTTTTTATGTTACACTTAATCAAGTTTTCTGAAATGCTGTTTGAATAGCAAAGAAGGTGAAATAATCAAATTTACTACATGATCATTTAGACGTTAATAAATAAAAATAATACACTCACCGGCCACTTTATTAGGTACGCCTGTCCAGCTGCTCATTAACGCAAATTTCTAATCAGCCAATCACATGGCAGCAATGCAATGCATTTAAGCATGTAGACATGGTCAAGACGATCTGCTGCAGTTCAAACCGAGCATCAGAATGGGGAAGAAAGCTGATTTAAGTGACTTTAAACGTGGCATGGTTGTTGGTGCCAGACGGGCTGGTCTGAGTATTTCAGAAACTGCTGATCTACTGGGATTTTCACAAATAACCATCTCTAGGGTTTACAGAGAATGGTCTGAAAAAGAGAAAATATCCAGTGAGCGGCATTTCTGTGGGCGCAAATGCCTTGTTGATTGCCTTGTCAGAGGAGAATGGCCAGACTGGTTTGAGCAAATAGAAAGGAAACAGTAACTCAAATAACAATTCCTTAGAACCCGAGGTCTGCAGAAGAGCATCGCTGAATGCAACTTTTAGACAGATGGGCTACAGCAGCAGAAGACCACACCATACTCAAATGGCCTCCACAGTCACTAGACCTCAATGCAATAGAGCATGTTTGGGATGTGGTGACGATTCGCATTTTTGATGTGTAGTCGACAAATCTGCAGCAATTGCATGATGCTATTATGTCAATATGGAGCAAAATCTCTAAGGAATATTTCCAGTAGCTTGTTGAATCTATGTCACGAAGGATTAAGGCGGTTCTGAAGGCAAAGGTGTACCTAATAAAGTGACCAGTGAGTGTAAACAGTTCATATAACACACAACTTCATCTGCGTATTCATAATATAAGGTTTTTATAGATAAAATATAATGCTTTATATATAATATAATGCTTTAAGCCTAATGCGTTATACATACAAGCTTCATAGAAACTGTTTCCAATATTTCTGTTTATTTTTTTTTTAGGTTTAATTAGTTTAGATTTTAAAATGTCATAAATAGCTGTAAACACAAACACAACATCTGAAAGTTTAACAGGACATGAAGGACATTCTGATTTCAGAATTAATATATTTAATCAAAGTACATTCATATCATAAATCATACACTTTATCAGATTTTTGCTCTTATTAATAAAACAGTACACACCAACTGTGTGCATTTTATTTACAATAATTACATTATTGCGAAACAAATGAACTTTTTACACTCTTGAAACAGATTGTTCAGCCCTAAATGACGATTTCCTCATAATTTACCATCAAACCCTCTAAAGATGTAGGTTAGTTTTTCTTCAGTAGATTAAAGAGGATTTTAGCTGAAATGGTGGTTCTTGGTGATTCATAAACTGAAAGTCAGTGGCTACAGGTACTTTGAGAGTTAAAACATAAAAAATAAAGGCAAAACAACATTAAAGGTGCTGTATGTAAATGTTTGACTCTTCTAAAGCATAAAAAGAGCATAATATGTTTGCAGATATTTAAGAAACATGCTAAGTGAACATTCTTGTTTGTCTAAAAAACAAGCCTGAAGTCAGATATTCTGCTTTGAAAATGTACGTTACGTGACAGAATGGCTGTCTTTGTTTAGCCAATTATATTTCAGCACCCCGGGTTGCCTTGGTAGACAACCGTGTATTTCATTCATTCATTCATTCATTCATTCATTCATTCATTCATTCAGAAAGGCTCTCAAAGCATACACCCGTGACCAAAATGCGACCTCTGGTGGACAGTAGCAGACTCAGAATTGAGAAGCAGTTGCACATGAGGTTATTAATTAGAAAATAATATAAATATTACAAGCATAAACATTAGGTGAGCAGGTTACATTATAAGCCTGCGTCCTAACAACAAGCTACATGTCGAGATTTGCAGTGATAAGCAATTTGGCTGTTTGCACCAGACGAAACACGACAGAAATTTAAACACAGCCATTCAGAAGCACAGAATATAAACTCACTCACAAAATGGCAAGGTTTATAATTTATTTAATACATATTAAACCCATTTAACATTATGAAATGTACATGCTGAATCACTGATATGTGTTGCTTTTGAGTCTAAAGTTCAATTTCAGACGGTTTATTTTATTGTCAAGATCTGAGGTGAACTATCTGCTGCTGCTTTCAGTATTTGGCAATAAATGTCATGTTAAACGGCATTCAAACTCACATTATTAGCATTTAACACTGAATAAAGCACATGAGGTGTACCTGAGGTGATCACAGTTTATCCTGTTGTTCAGCTGCAAGAAATAGTAGCCGTTTCTAATATATAAATTTGAGGTGTTGGTTAGAACAAAAAAAAACTCCTTTTAATATGGAAAATACTCCTTCTCAACCTAGTTCAACCACTGGGTGTCAAACTTACATACTGCACCTTTGATACATTTTGCTCCTCACAATACACTCAGCCCTTATGAAGTGTGGTTTACTTAAGAAATTATTTACAATAGACTAATTGTTTTACTTTATAAGCTTGCCTGTGTTGTGTGTATGTTTGTTTGACTCTGTTAGTGTTGGTATAGTACCCTGACCTTTCGTAAATGTGTGTATACTTCATTTTAACATTGCTATTTTATCAAAATCAAACTCAAACATTTATTTCTACCTTGAATGGCCATAATAGTCAAATTGAGTCCATGCATTTCAGCAACTTTTTGCCAACAAAAACACAACTTTCTGATAGCAAAAACATGACTTTACTTGAGGCACCCTCTTTCAAAAAGCTCTTATGCTTGCCAGACAAATCGAGGTACGCACTTTCAGGGGCGGTCTAGTAACTCATTCACAATTATAGTCTATATTACAAAAAATATTGTATTTTTAGGGTAATAACTGACATTTAAAGCTTAATTCTAAAACCTCAATACAGCTTTGAATGTATATACAACGCAACAAAAACTTAATTCGGTACAGTCTTATTTTATAAGTGGTCAGAATGAACACTATGGCCATTCTAGTAGTTTCAGTCAGTGTTAAAGTTCTACTAAAAAGCATAAACTCATCATTTTGGATGAATATTTAAACAACAACTGCTCATTTTTGGGTGAACAACTGTGTAACTAAATCATGTCATCACCTTCATGTCGTTCCAGCCCAGTATGACTTTCTAAAAAAACAAAAGAAAATGTTTTAACCGATGTTTGGGCTCAAAAATCACCTTTAAACACAATGTGTTTAGCTGTAATGCACTTAAGTTTGAAACCACATGAGGGTCTGTATGTTTACATGTGAGTGAACTCTAATGTGCACCGGTCAGTACTTTAAACTGCTCTTCCAGACCACGATGTACACTATGAAGGGGATGAGGGCAATGGGCAGCAGTGTGGCAACAAGCACAACTCCAGGCGGAGCGTCAGATAAATCCTCTTCATTAGTACAGGAGCTGAAGTACTGCTGGTGGATCTCCATGAACAGATGCTCCACCACACGGTTTGGGTAAAAGCAGCCTGCAAGCATGGATGCTGCGTCCATACATTCAGTTAAATCGCTATAACTCCTGAACAGAAAGAAACAGGTTTGATCAGACAGACAATCGTTTGTTGCACAATGCAGTGTGAAAGAATTTGGCAAATTTTGGATGAATAAATCAAAAGCAGTGTTGTAGATTTTCATAAAATTGTGTTTATTGCAAAAAAAGACTGTAATTATTTGTGAATGAAACTTTGTGCGTCTATTTTCCCAATATAGATGACAGGAAAATAATTGTGAAATGTTACTTTTTTTTTAATATTCCACAAGTGTGTTTAACTGAGGAAAAAAAACACATTTTAAACATATTCAAGAGATCACACTTGGTGATGATTGGTAATAAAGCATGTTTGGCATGCTGTCCCGGGAGAGAGCCCTGAGCTCAAAATATCCTAGAGACTGGGGCTCCCTCCCGTTTGAAGGGCGAGAGGAGAGTTTGAGCTCAGGTGGGTCTCGAGAACTCCCCTACTGTGAACTGCTGGGATATATCTGACTAAGAGTTGCCTGAAGCTGCGGTCACACTGGGCTTTTCTTCCCATAGACCTCCATTCATACGCACGCGAATGCGTCAGACCGGAAACGCAGGGTCATGCGTCGGAGTTTCGCAGGTTGCTGCGGTGCAAAGTTCAAGCTTGGTAAACTCTGACCTGTGAAATCACATCACTTGACTGCGTGAGAACAATCCAGGATCAAAACATGACCTCTCTGAACAGAAATTGAAAACATGGAGCAATCGCTCGCTTTTTTTATGTCTATTCATCTTGTTTAATCCCACCCCTTTTCGCAGTGCCGTACGACAGAATTTTGCAAGCTCAAACTCTAGTGTGACTTTGGCTTTAGAATGCTATTTTGATTAGTCAATTTTAAATATGGTGCCTGCCTTTGAACGGTGGGAGGAAACCGGAGAACACGGGGAAAACCCACGCGAACACGGGGAGGACATGCAAACTCCGCACAGAAACGCCAACTGGGGAGAAACGGACCAGCGGCGTTCTTGCTGTGAGGCAACAGAGCTACCCACTGGCCGCCGTGCCGCCCTATCGGAGAATGGGGAAGAAGAGGTGGAAGGGGGGATTCTTCAAACGAAGATGACTGGAGCAAAAAGCTCTGGTAATTTATAGTGTGTCAGTGTTCATCTGATTGGCGCAATATGCAGTGTTAATGCGGTACCAGCTGTGTTCAATCATAAGCATGTGATCCTCTTGAAATTAGTTTATAAATAAACCACACTTATTGAAAACCAATTTCATTCATTCATTCATTTTCTTTTCGGCTTAGTCCCTTTATTAATCTGGGGTCGCCACAGCGAAATGAATCGCACACTTATCCAGCATTACGCAGAGGATGCCCTTCCAGCTGCAACCAATCTCTGGGAAACATCCATGCACACACATTCACACTCATACACTACGGACAATTTGGCCCACCCAATTTACCTGTACCGCATGTCTTTGGACTGTGGGGGAAACCGGAGCACCCGGAGGAAACCCACTCAAACTCCAAACGCCAACTGACCCAGCCTAGGCTCGAACCAGTGACCTTCTTGCTGTGAGGTGACAGCACTACCTACTGCGCCGCCGATAACCAATTTCTAATAGCTAATTTATTTTATTAGGGGGCAAATAATATTGACCTTAGCTGTTTTACACACACATGCACACACGCATGCACACACTCATATATACACATACATACAGTGCTGGAAATAACTCGTCATAATTGAAAAACATATTTCTAAAGGTGCTGCTGACTTGAAACGTTCCAACATAGGCTCATTCTGCAAACGTAGCCCTATATACATTTCTGGAGATCGTGAATTATGTAGGCAGAGGAACATATGGCTGCATTTCGTCTTTAAAATGAACACTACGGAGCGGTTTGATGCAGTTCCTTTTCGCGCTTACCAGTTGACCGCTTACCTCTGTGTGGACGGCTTTTCTGCGGTTACCAGTTTGCCCAGTGGCTCGCCATGTAGGTCAGAGAATTTGAGATGCAGAGCGGAGTTGACTGTGACGACAGGGTCTAAGTCTGGCAAAGAATGGTTCCATAAAGCAGGTAAGACAAAAACAGAAGCCAAAAAATATATAAAATAAACAAGTAAATAACAGGGTGACAATGTGGTAAAATATGAAAACGTGGTAAAAACCAGGCGAGGGCTTTTCTTTTTCTGGATTGCTTTTTAAAACCCTGTTGGTTGGGTTTAGGGAATAAGGTGGCTGGGTCAGTCGATCGGTTGGTCAGTTAGTCGACAGTGACCTCTGGTGGATTTACGCAAGAAGAGCAGGCGCGAATGGCACTCGTGAGAGAAATTTGAGATCTGAAAAAGCGTAAACAGCGGCCTCTGGTGGATTCGCGAAAACAAAAATGGCAAAAAACGTAGCTCCTGGCATGTATTTGGCGCTCTCCAGAAATGTATTTAGGGGTACGTAATCAAAATGAGCCTGGGTTGAAATTTTCACTGGATGTTGGTAACAACAAAATAAATCCATATATGTAAAGAAAACAAAACTAATTAGTTTACAAATTAAAATGAAATGACGGAGTAAAAGTAATTTTATAAAAGTAATAATATAATTTCATAATTAATTTAATATCCTTATAATGCTTTTTAAAATGAGAAACTTGCCAAAACAAAAGAAATAAGACTTCTCCAGAAGGAAAAATATTATAGGAAATACTGTAAAAAATTCTTTGCTCTGTTAAACATTATTTGGGAAATATTTGAAAAAGAAAAAAATACAGGGCTAATAATTTAGACATTAACTGTGAATTCCCATTTCACAATATATCTGTATTTACAGTGTTCCTGATATAATAAATAATTTTTTTTATCTCTTCTAAACGTCAGTGTACATTATGCTTTTGCACTAAATTAAAAGTCATGTTACCTTTTTTAGGGAATTTATTTTCAAGTGAGTTGTGTGACAGAAAACCCAAATCTCTCCGATTTACAACAACAACATCAGCAGCAGCAGCAGAACGCTCTTATCTGTTGTGTGGTGAGCGGAAATGTCTGTCATTGTTTAATAGAGCAGGAGGTCTCTCAGGCCCTCGAGTAGCCTCAAGAATATCTCTCCTCTTTCACACACATCCTTCAATTGTTTTTCTGCTCATTTCCTTTCTTTGTGCGTTTAAGTCGCAGCTTACACGCATTTTTGAGCAGCACTTCTGCATATGATATGTAGAGAAACTGAACTTATGATATTCAACAATAATGTTCGAAAACATAGTCATACCTCTGTGGTGGTTATTTTAGTGAAAGTAACTTAAAATGAATACAAAAGCAGTGTATTGCATTACATTTCTGAGACAGTAATATTGTAAATAATCACAATAAAATGAAAGTAACTAGTAATATACAACAATGTATTACCTTTTTGAAAGTGACTTGCCCAAATCTGACCATAAATAAACTAGTGTTAGTATGAATATCATATGTTAACCCTAAATAACGTATTAAAGCAGATTCAACCAACACAAGATGTCCCGAAAGCACAGGGAGATACAGGTGAAATACTTCATCTTGTCATGACTGTTTCAATAGTACTGCTTTGGCTAAAGGTGTGAGTAAAACAAAAAGAAGCTCAGGCTTACCTCAAAACCACCTCCATAACACACCAGTTCTGCTCGTCGATAGTACTCATGTTGTCACTAAAAACCGTCCAGCAATATTCACCGTACTCGATCAGGACCTTCTCCTCACAGTGGCGATATTTTAAATTCTGATCCTGCAAAGTCTCTGAGTCACAAGAGATTCATTCAATTACTGATACGGATAAATGATGGGTATTTTTTTGTCACATAAATCATTTCAAAATGTGATGCTACTGTAAATCTTTTTTACAGTAGCATCACAATACACACAACAAGTGTGTAATTATACAATTAATTATACAATTATTAAATTATACTAATTATACAAAGGAACTGTTAGTGCTCAGATAATTAAGTGCTAGAGTAAGGAGGGGAGAGTGTTTTTTTTTTTGACAGAGAAGAGGTGGTTTGTCAAACCCACTCACCTGTGTTTGGCACACTTCAGAAATGCATTTTTTTTTAGATATATGGAGTGATTGTAAGAAAGTGAGAGTGGCATGGTGGCTCAGTGGTTAGCACTGTCGCTTCACAGCAAGAACTGGTTTGAGTCCCGGCTGGGACAGTTGGCATTCCTGTGTGGAGTTTGCATGTT
>CAIGQZ010032287.1:5386883-5400345 GCA_903798205.1 Danio tinwini
TATATATATATATATATATATATATATATATATATATATATATATATTTATCAAATGTAGTACTTTTTATTTAATGTATGTTTTGTATCCCTACATTTTGTACGACTGTTACATATATTATTATATATAAAAAAATAAATTAATAAATAAAAAAATTCAAAAAGTCACGTTTTTCTATAATAAAACAAAAGAAGAAAAAAAAACTCCAAAATTTACTCTGTCACAAGTTCATTACTCAAAGAAGCTTTTCAGTGTCATGTCACATTGTCGCCATCTAGCGGTCAAAACACGAACACTTACAAATCTGCTCGCTCACATTTCGTTTTGCAATCGATTCTTCGTACAGTATCTACATAATTTTATTTGTAAAAGCGAAAAATCAACGTAATTCAGGGCGCACTTATTGTAATCAAAATAATGAAACATAGGTCTGTCTATTTTGGCCTATATATAATACAGCATTTATCTGGATGGTCTGATTAACCAAGGTATCAAACAAACAAACAAAAGCTATACAAATTAATGAATTTATATAATATACAGACACTTTAAATAATGTCATTAGGTTCCTTTTCAGTTACATTTCAAGTTAAGACTCACAATAAAACATTAGGATGTGTCTGAGTTTTGTAATCTTTACGCAGTTCTGACCAGCAGGTGTCGCCAGTGTGTGGGATTCCAGCGACTCAAAACACTGAATCTATTCACCATAAATTCATTCATTCATTCATTTTTCTTTGGCTTATAGTCTCTTAATTAATCGTGGATCGCCACAGTGGAATGAACCGCCAACTTATCCAGCATATGTTTTTACGCAGTGGATGCCCTTCCAGCTGCAACCCAGTACTGGGAAACATCCATACACTCTTGCATTCACATACACACACTACGGCCAATTTATTTTATTCAATTCACCTGTACAGCATGTCTTTAGACTGGGGGAAACCGGAGCACCTGGAGGAAACCCTGGTCAGCACAGGGAGAACATGTAAACTCCACACAGAAATGCCAACTGACCCAGCTGGAGCTTGATCCAGTGACCTTCTTTCTATGAGGTGACAGTGCTAACCACTGAGCCACCAAGTCGCCTTCGCCATACATATTTATTCATAATATAAATAACATTAAGCATACATTTAACAAATCATGCATATACTTAAGGAATAAATGCTAAAGAAATGTGGATGGATCACATTTGTGTAAATATTTAATTTTTCCACCAGGGCTTCTTCCATTACTCAAAACTATTTATTTGTTGGTCACTCAGTTTATGGTCAAGTGTTCTGGTCAGAGCTAAAGATTCAGTGTATTCACAGAGATTAGTTTCTTCTGAGTTTATCAAACAGCCAAAATTGTAAAGAAGGCTGTAAAAGGTCATACAATACTCTGAAATCAAAATTAAAGGTGATGCTGGAGAACAGAGTAAATCATTTATTGTTCTTTGTTTATCACAAATTATTTATTTTATCTTCTATACAAAAGGCGACACGATAGCTCAGTGGTTAGCACTGTCGCCCCACAGCAAGAAAGTCGCTGGTTCAAGTCCCGGCTTATTTATAGAAGTGTTTATGAAAGCATAACACCCAGAAGTGTACATCATGGCGTCGAGCCTGTATAATCCTTCAAGTTCCTGGGGACCCACATCTCCAAGGACCTTTCCTGGACCACCAACACCTCCAGCCTGGTCAAGAAGGCTCACCAGCGCCTATTTTTCTTAAGGCAACTTAAGAAGAACCAGCTGTCATCAGCCGTCTTGGTGAACTTTTACCGCTGCACAATAGAAAGCATCCTGACGAACTGTGTCACAGTCTGGTATGGAAGCTGCTCTGTTGCGGAGCGTAAGGCACTGCAGCGGGTGGTGAAAACTGCCCAACGCATCACAGGGACCACACTGCCAGCCATAGAGGACATCCAGAGGAAACACTGTCTGCGCCGAGCACGCAGTATTCTTAAAGATTCCTCTCACCCTGCTTACAGACTGTTTTCTCTCCTGCCTTCTGGCAGGCGCTTCAGGCTCCCCCGGACAAAAACCAGCAGACTAAAGAACAGCTTCTTCCCTAGAGCTGTCTCCCTTTTGAACTCTGCTCCCCACTGACTTTTTGCCCCCCTAATACACACCCCGCTCTCCTCTCCTCAAAACTCAGACTCCTCATAATCACTGCACTACTTAACATTTGCACATTTAAAAATTGCACATATTCATTGCACTGATTCATTTATTTGAACTGTACATACCCACTGCACATGTACATTTGTAATTATGTACACAACCACTGTACATATACATTTGTAATTATGTTTATCTATCTGCACACTTCTGATTACTAATAGCAACCTGTACATTTATCCATCTATTGTAAATCTCTGTTCATAGCTAACACAACCTGTATATAATGTTGATAGTACATCCATTTGTAAATATCACCATAGTTTTTCTATAACTGCACTTTATAATTTATACCTGTATCCTGCACTTGCTGCTATTGCACTCCTGGTTAGACCTAAACTGCATTTCGTTTCCTTGTACTTGTACATGTGTGATGACAATAAAGTTGAATCTAATCTAATGTAATCATGTATATATGTTAACAAGTTTACCACCTAGAACATGCACAGCCACAGCCCAAACATGCGCTATAGGTGAATTGAATAAACTAAATTGGCCGTAGTGTGTGAGTGTGAATGAGTGTGTTTGGATGTTTCCCAGTACTGGGTTGCAGCTGGAAGGGCATCCGGTGTGTAAAACATATTCAGGATAAGTTGGCGGTTCATTCCGCTGTGGTGAACCCTGATCAAAGTCAAAGCCATCTCCACTGCACTCCACTCAGCACTCACACATCTGGAAAAAAAAGGACTCCTACATCCAAATGCTGTTCATAGACTTCAGTCCAGCATTCAACACTATCATCCCCCAACAGCTCACCCAAAAACTGGTCCAGCTGGGGCTCAACACCTCTCTGTGTAACTGGCTGTTGGATTTTCTCACTGGAAGACCACAAGCAGTACGGTCCGTCAGTAAAACATCCAGCACCATTACTCTAAACACTGGGGCCCCCCATGGATGTGTGCTGAGGTTGCTCACACATCATATGAGAAGCACTTCTCACAAAACAGATGCTTCACACACATAAATACTTGTGTATAAATGTTTATTACTAACTTTTCTATGAACATGAGTTGATTATAACTGCAGATCAATGAGTGCGAAATAGCCTACTGTAACGTCTGTAATTATATAAAATAAATAAATAAATGCAACATATATGACCACATACAGACCCTTACAGTCTCTGATATGTTACCACTTACAGAAAAACTACACAGAGCATACATTTAGGCCTTATTTAGGTTCAAAACAGCAGGAAATAGAGCCCAGTCAGCGCAGACCTCTCATGATTAAATGTGTCTGTAATCTTCAGCAGCACGTGTAGCCTCTTGTTAGAAAGTAATTCCATCATTACGAGTTCATAATAGTCCAAAAGGTGATAATAATAGTTTGAAAAAACGTTTGCTGAAAAAATAATGTGCTCCTTTTTTTCCGGCTTCTCCATTAGTTTTTTTGCTCGTCACTCTCGCGTTTGTCAGTTTCTGACAGGATCAGGTTTCAAAAGCACGTCAATAATCAAGCGCACGTTATTATCATCAGCTCAAGAAGTTTGTTATTTCAAAAAAGAAGCGCGACGAGCGCAAGCAAAAAAAAAAACACTCACGCTTCAGACTGGCTTGTAAAAAACTACAGGGCACAGGGTAAATCTGTTTTTTTTTGGCTTTGTGGCTGTTCATCAAGACGACGACAATGTTCCATTGAGCCCAGATCGAACAGGGGACGTTATTATTATATGATATTATATGTATATATAGTCTCTCGGCTGTGTATGAAAACATGGCGGCTCCATTGTTTTCATTCTGGCTTGTTGCGTGAGCTTGTGACATATCTCTGTAAACCAATAGCGTTTAGCTGCGAGTCTAGCTCCGCCTTTGGGACCCTTTTGGTACTCTTTCTCATGTTTGGTACCCTTTTGAAAGGGTGCCAAAAAGTGGCACGGTACGGTTCAGTTTGGACCCGTACCGTACCAGTCAGTGGAAAAGAGCCATTAAGGGAAAGTTTCTAATTGTTCGGTGTGATTCTGTACCCAGATTAGCCCGTAGCGTGGAGCTTCATGCTCTATGCTATGTATATTTTGAAGTCAGGTATGCATCTTTTGATCTTGGATTTACCTTTGAGAATTTGATGTCTTGTATTGATTGTTAATGAATTGACTGAATGAATTGGCATAATCCACATTTACCTGACTAATAAATTGTTATGTTTTGAATTATTCAAACAGATCTCGTGTTATTATCTTTAGTACAGTAGATTACGTTAAATCCATAGCACCACAAACCCCTGCAGTTAGTAACGGACTAAAACACGATAGACGGAGCAGCGTGGCACGCTATATGATGTTCTTAGAGCTCCGACTAACACATTGGCATTAATTCATGTATGTAAAAGGCTATCTGAGGGGACAGACCTTCATCTCTAAATTTCTGATTTAGTAGATAGCGGCTCTATGGGGACCACATAAAAAATATTCTAATCTGAGTAAGTATGGTTCTGCCTTTTTAGAATAGTGGTCAATCGCCACTGTTTAGTGACCAAGACTGACATGTTAGTGCTTAAGAGATTGTATACTCGGCCGGCACAAGACTCAGGATGTTATAGGAATCCGAATGAACGAGAATAATATACAATAAGGAATTTAAGAGAATATTGAATCATAATCTAAAGTAATATTAAAAGAAACTAAATAATCGTATCAATGTTTTATAATTGAGTCAGATAAAACGAGAATGAATATATTAATATTCACCTCATACTAAACCACCTCATACTAAAAGTGGAGTCAGATATGAGTTAAATTTAAATTCAACATTGTGCACTGGAAAGACCGAACAGGCAATAAACCTTCATCCACCACACTGTCGTTGGACTAACTGGTTGGACCCTACACTCTCAGAAATAAAGGTACACAAGCTGTCACTGGGGTGGTACCTTTTCAAATTGGTCCATATTGGTACCTCAAAAGTATATATTAGTACCTACAAATTTTAAGAGGAACATTTTTGTACTTTTTAGGTACTAATATGTACCCTTGAGGTATTAATGTGGACCTTGTAGGTACAAATTTGTACCTTTTAAAAAGGTACCACCCCAGTGACAGCTTGTGTACATTTATTTCTGAGAGTGTACAAGTGTAACACTGCTATGATGACAGCAGAGGTGCCTGTATGTTTCTCAATGAAGAAAACAGCTTGAAGTTACATCCAAATCTCCTGCTCTCCAAGAACGTACTGCATCTGTATGTATAACTGTGGGATTATTTTACAGTCTGTAAAGCTATTTAAAACAAAACGCTGCTGTTAAAAGATTACCCCTTAAAAAGGACACCACTTAGTGCCTTAATTGCCCATTATTTGCTCCTAAAGAATATCTGCATTGTACTGTCTCAACGACAGCTTTTGTACATTTTATGATGGGACAAACATGTTGTTGCATTATGATAATCATAATCATAAGAAATCATAGCACAGTCAGGCAGACATAAATTCATGTAAACAGAAATCGTGTATGGATGAGATGATGAAATAAAATATTCTTACCTACATTCATACACGTTTCCTATGTTTCTGTATTTTTAGGGAATAGCTGAAAATTTCAATGTTAAATGCAAAATTGTTATCGATATATTTTGTGTAATGCAGTGATGTTTTTCACAGTTTAAATAATCATACTACAAATACATTGACTATGTTAAGCACTGTTATGCTAAGGGGTTAACATATGCATATCTTTAATAATACAAGAGACAATTGTTGCACACTGGAGAAACCTAGATCAATATAAATATACT
Organism: Danio tinwini; assembly: GCA_903798205.1. Lineage (NCBI taxonomy): Eukaryota > Metazoa > Chordata > Actinopteri > Cypriniformes > Danionidae > Danio > Danio tinwini. The sequence goes on from CAIGQZ010032287.1 coordinate 5,392,778, forward strand.
GTATGAGGTAAAGATAAAGCTCTTTGAGTGTTGCTCACCTGTCTAATAAAACACATGCAGGTTTGTTGTCTTTCTCTAGTCCACGTTTGTCATAAAGCTCCTTTCATCTTGTAAATACCACACCAACACTGATCCCCATTTGACATTTTCTCTTGTCCTCGAATCTTCTTGTGTCATTCGATTCATCTGTTTTCCAGCCATGAGGTTGTATTTGGCAAAATCACCTGCAGCAAATTATAATAATGAATAATTGTGGTCTGTCACAAAATGAGCAAAACAAACTACGGAGTGGCATTTTTGAACTTCTAAAATATGTCCATATAACACAAAGTATGTCCATTTGTTAATAAAACAAAGAAAATAAAGGTCTAATTTTTTTTTGCTAAATATATATATTTATATTTTTTTATGCTCATTGCTCAATAACGACTGATCACCTTTTTTTTAAGCTGGTACAGGGAAAAAAATCATATATGGTATGGTTATATACACTCACCGGCCATTTTATTAGGTACACCTTACTAGTACTGGGTTGGACCCCCTTTTGCCTTTAATCTATCATGGCATAGATTCAACAATGTACTGGAAATATTCCTCAGAGATTTTGGTCCATATTAACATAATAGCATCACGCAGTTGCTGCAGATTTGTTGGCTGCACATCCATGATGCGAATCTCCCGTTCCACCACATCCCAATTGGAAGATCAAGTTGCATGTGGCATGGCTTTGCTCCACTTAATTATCCAGTGTGTCCATATTTCTGAAATATCCTAAAGCAGCAATACTGTTTTGAGATTGAGATTTTGTCGCATGAGATTTCCGCTTTTTTTAAAGAAAAAAATATGTAACATTAATGCACATCAGTAAATCACCAGTAACTTTTTAATGTATGTTCCTGTAAGAAAACCTTGTAAATAATTGGAAATCCAGCGACCGTATTATTAAAACCCTTGGGAACAACTAAACCAAAGTTCACAGGTCTGTGGACTTCTCTCAAGCGGTGGACTTCTACATTCTGATTGGTTGCCGCCGAACCGCGTCATAGCTCATAAGGTTGACATGATTTCAACTCTCCTCGATGCCCACACTGGCGGCGAAGATGCGACGCGCTGCTCCTTGTCGCTTATCGTCGCCTGCTCCCATTGAAAATGAATGACTTCCGGCTACTTTGACGCTCTCGTTGCTTTCAGTGTGAACGTACAGTGAGTCCCTTTATTAATCCGGGTTCGCCACAGCGGAATGAACCGCCAACTTATCCAGCACGTTTTACGCAGCGGATGCCCTTCCATCTGCAACCAATCCACACACACTTATTCACGCAGTACTGACAATTGAGCTTACCCAATTCACCTGTACCACATGTCTTTGGACTGTGGGGAAATCGGAGCATCGGAAGAAACCTGCGCGAACGCAGGGAGAACATGCAAACTCCACCCAACTGACCCAGCCAACTGACTCAGCTGAGGCTCGACCCAAAGACTTTCTTGCTGTGAGGCGACAGCACTACCTACTTTCCCACGTGTAGCTGTTTATTCTTTATAAATACTTGACTTGATTTGTAAAGGGGAAAAGGTCTAAGTAATTCCGGGCTATTGGCACTTATAAAAAAAAAGATATATAAAAACATAAGTCTGTCTTTTTGGCCCGTATACAAATCTGACTGTTAACTTTATCCAGATGTTTGCTGTATTCAATATACTGTTCAGCAGAACCATGTAATTATTTATGTAATTATTGCTCAACTATTGGATGTATTCAAGATGTTTTATATTTAATGTGTGATAGCACTAGTGAAATATGAAAACAAAGACAAATACAGAGAAAACAGATGATATAACTTTAATGAACACACACACACACACACACACACACACACACACACACAGAGAGAGAGAGAGAGAGATAACAATATATAAAATGCAATATAAGAGGTCGATGGAAGAAATAATAACAAAAAAAAAACTAAATCTGGCATCAGAATTTTAAGTCTTTCACAAAAATCGGTTGTCTGTGACCCCTGGAGAAAACGAAGCCTACAGATTTGATTTATTTGGCTGGATTTTGATTTTGTGTGGGACCACAAAGGGTTTTCTGAAACTGCAAGACTTTTAAAACAAATACAGTGTGATTATGTGTGTTAATATTCATTGAAATGCAGTAAATGTAACCTATTGCTTTGACTATGTTTAGAATTAGTATTGATTACATACATATATATACATATATATATACAATATTTATGTGTGTTCTGTATATATAAGGCTAACAAAATAGCATATAGGCACCTCCCATATTTGATTTCAATATAGCACATCACAACCCATTTGATTTAATTATCTGCTATTTATATAGAGATTTTCTAAAGTTCAGAATTTATGAACTATGCTTTTCAATAACCAGACTAAATCAATCCATTTATAATTCTGGCTAAAATTTAAGTCTGCTTTCAGGATAAATCTATATTTTATTGTCTGTTATTGTGTATTTTCACACTATTATTTATCATCATATTGAAAAAAAATGAGCAAAATACTCTGTAATGGTGTCCAGTTTTGGTTTTAAGAAAAGTTTATATAACAAAATGTACTAAAAACTCTTTGTCTTTTCTTTTTTAAGTTTTTCGTAAAGACACATTTGTTCACATTGGTCTGTTAAAATGACTAAAAACACTCTTTTCTGCATGCCAGGCCAGTAGATGGCAATGCCTAAAAACACACTGCATACTTTTGCCTGCATATAAACTGGAAATGTTCACTATTTTAACAAATTCACAATTTTTTTAGTTGAGACACAGACAATAACAAAATCGTTCCCTAAAACGTTCACTCTTCTACCAATAAAATGCATTGGTCAAGTAAATAAATGGCCAAAATCTATAAAAGTTTAACATTTTTACATGAATGCTGTTTTGAGTAAACATAACCTCAGTGGCTCTTCATCAGACCCTGTGATGGTTATTAAAGGGAAAGTTCACAAAAAAAATGTTAATTCTGTCTTCATTTACTCATCCTTTACTTGTTACAAACCTGTTTGGGTTTCTTTCTTCCGCTCAATAAAAAAAAGACATTTTGAAAAATCTTTAAAACCTGTAACCATTGGCTTCCATGGTATTTTTTTTACTATGAAAGTCAATGGTTACAGGTTTTTAAAATATTTCATGTTGTGTTCAAAAGAAGTAAGAAATTTTATGTTAAACTTTACAGTTTTTCTCAGTGGCTTTGGTGCATTTTTCACAACACCATTTACATTTGCACAACAGTTAATGCATTTCTCAAAACAATTAGTCATTTGTGCACATCATAGTAGCAGTTTCTCATTCCTTCCAGCAAATTGCAAATGCTTTTGGACATGCATTAATTGCTTTCTTACAACTCTCTGCTGTTTTATAACATTCTCATTTGCTTATCAGTCAAAATTAACTCAACTTACGAATGCTGAATAGTCATTCCATATATAACTAATAGTCCACATTTCATTACTTGAGTCATTACATACAAAAATGTTGAACTAGTCAAAATCTGTCAAGCTAAATTTTATAAAAAAATATGTAATCTTTTTTTCCTGAAAATGTCTCCTAAATTGAACAATTTGATGAATGATTTACAGACCTGTGTATGTTGTAGGTTCAGTTCCAATATGTCCTGCAATATTGTTTACAGTTGTGCACAGCTCTACCTAAGGGAAGTTTATGTTTGTTGTAAATAAGGGTGTATTTATTCTTTTGCACAATGCTGTGAATAAATTAGAGTTTCAAAGAGCAAATTCAGTAAAAATGTGAAACACATATTCAGTGTCTTGTACTCAGATACCTCATTAAATGCAGTGATGTCTAACTTTACTGTAGTTTTCAAATAGTTGTGCAAATAGTATATGAACAAATTACCAACCTACGTCACACATGACGTCACACAGGTCCCCGGTTGCAAAAAGAGACCAGCTGCAATAGCAGACATGTGGTATTTTGCGGTAGAATGCCAAATTCAAAACTTTTACCATACACCACACTGCTTTCAGTGTCGACTGCAGACGTCTTTGGCTAAAAGGGAGCTGAATGAAGTGACGACCTAATTATAAATGCTGGACTCTGCAGTTCTCATGTTATATCAGGTGCTATGTTGAATCATACACATTACTCATTTTGATTGCAGCAATGATTTCAGCAAAACAGTTACATATGGTTATTAAACTGCGGACACTGAATGCTAAGAATGAAACGTGAAAGTGTGAGTTATCATAGTTGGTTTTATATTCACACATTCGATCAGTAGCAACTTGTGACACACTCCCTATAATGTTTACCACGGCACTTTGAGTATTTGGTCTGAAATAACCTGCAAGTGTGACTTGAAAACAACATGAATACTGTTTATTTGACTGTGAACAATGTTGTACTTTGATAGTCATTGGCTGCTAATATGATTTCGCTATTTAGAGTTTGCAAATAATACATTTTTGAAATTCTATTATTAAGGAGAAAGTCTGAATGTGCGAAAATAAAACCAACTTTACCTTTATGTGTAAGTTCACATACCCTGGGCCTGCCGTACAGGTGTAGTTCGCTGTCAGAATGCAGTAGTTTTGCTTGTTGATGATTACCCAGGCCTTGTATAACGTTAGCTCCGTCTTCATTCTTTGTCTTTGGCTCGGCAGAACCTCGGTTTTTAGCACTATAGTTTTAAATCTGGTAATCAGGGAACATTAATTCTTGCACATTACTACACAGAACACAATAGTTGGCATCCAAACACTTGTAGACCTTTAACTTTGCTTTTGTGAAATCCCTTGGAGCTTCAATGAGATTGTATATTTGAGGCTGGATGCTTGGTCATTTCGTCTTATCCAATGTCCATTGGGAGGGTGCTATCGCAAATGTACCTCTCAGACGAACACCGCTCACTTTAACGTTAATTTTGCCGAATCACTGTGCTTATTACTGGGTGACAAGCTGTTATAATACGCTGAAATCATTATGTAACTAATATTTATAATATGTTATCAATATATCTTATTTCTAAGACAACAACAAACTCTGTACCGCATCAAATGTCATTCCTATGCTGTAAATGGTAGCGCTCCCGGGTTTTTTCTGCCACCTCCCTGCGCGTGCATCCTGAATGTTTACAAACATGGTAATTGGTCTATAGTGCTGTCTTGAGCATTTTCAGGAAGTGTCACCAAAATCACTTTTTTTGCATTGGAAATAATGTACAGAGGAAAGTGTCATAATGAAAACATGACAAAGCCATTTGACTATCTTGTTCATAAACAATTGTGTCAGGACTTTTCATCTTGATGACACTGACACTTTCATTGACATCAATACTTGCTTTTGAAGAATGAGCTATCCATTTTGAGCAAGTGACACACTTTTGCAGGTTATCCACTACATAGGTTTTGCAGTTTGTACTAATTGTTTTGAGCAATGCATTAACTGTTGTGCAAATGTAAATAGTGTTGTGAGAAATGCACCAAAGCCACTGAGAAAAACTGTAAATCATACAGTTGCACGTCTTAAAAACACATTCAAATTAAAATCTTTTACTCTATGGTTAAACTTAGCAATGACTCGACAAAAGTCTGGCTGCAGACCTGGTGCAGTGCAATCTGAGCTGCATCCAATGCTTTTTAATACGCTCACCTAACCTCACCCCCTAACCCTACTCGTCACAGTGACGTCACTCACTCCATTGAGTGCATTGTGTCTGACATTGCATCGCTGAGTGATGCAGTCTCAGCTTGCATCATAAAGGCTGCATCCAGATACTATTGGATGACTCCACAAATCACATGTTCAGAACTATAATCCCAACTTGACATTGTAAATCCTGCGATGTGACTATTGCAGATTCACACATTGCGATATCGATGCTGAAACGATATATTGTGCAGCCCTAATTATAATATAAGAAATGTTGTTCATCTGAAAGCTTCAATTACGATTGACAAAGTTAAACTGGATTTTGTATCCCTACAATGCATGTAAACTACCTTGATGTCAAAACGACATCAAAATTGGCATAAAAAAACATCAAAAATCGATTACAGTACAGTCGTTTTTTTTTGGCTCCAATGTTAGATTTTTTTGACGTCAAGGTAATGAGCTGACATCAAATCGATTCATATTTTTGAAGTGTTTTTTGATGCCAATGTTAGATATCAATTTGATGTCGTCTTGACGTCTATTCAATGTCGTCTTGACACATCAAAAATTTTGCAATTGACGTCATATGAATTTTTTGACATGTTTTTGATGTTGTTGTGACATCAATGTGCCCACTGGGTAACATGTTATGTTTATACTATAACATTATCAATATTTCCATACCTCCATTTCTAATCTCTAAGCAGAAGATGTAGGACCTGCATTGACACTCCTTTTCTCCTTCATTCTGGGCATTGAATGCTTAGTCTTGACCAAGGAGCTGAACTTGAGGAAGTTGTTGACAATTATGGGCACAGGCAGAACGATAAGCAAAACCCCGACCATCGCACACAGGAACGCTACACACTTGCCTTGAACTGTCACAGGTATCACATCTCCATAACCCACTGTGGTCAGTGTTCCCAAAGCCCACCAAAATCCACGCAGAATGCTTTCAATGTACGAGTTTTCATGAATTAATTCAGCAAAATAAATCATGGTGCCAAATATGAGCGTGCAAATAAAGAGTAAAAGAGGGACTATGCAAAGAGATGTCAAACTTGCGCGTAGTGTGTGCATCAACACTCTCACACCAAACACATTCTGCATTAGCTTGAACACACGAAGGAGACGTATGCATCGCATTACGTGCAGAAAACCCAATGCAAATGTGCAGAAAAGGTTTGAACTCCACCGGAAGAACCATGGGAAGAGAGCCAGCAGGTCGACAATGTTCATAAGGTTTATGAAGAACCGTGGTTTGCTTGGGCAGCTGACTGCACGCATCACAAACTCGAACACGAACCATATCGAGCACACTATTTCCACTGTGTCAAGAATTTTAGCTTCTAGAGGACGGTTACTGAGAGGATCAACAGTCGAGTTGCTTGCCCATGCCTCGAGAAGTTGGTGCAAATTGATGCTGGGCAAAGTCCAAAGAGAGAATGCGATGATGGAGAGGAGGATGAAGAACAGTGATACAATCGCAATGACCTGGAGGAACAGAAACAGAAAGAAGAATGAACACAATTCAATTGGAGAAAAGCAAAAAGCATGTGGCGTTAATTTTAGGGCTGGGATGGATGGACAGGATGGATAAAGGGATAGAAAGAATAGATAAAGGGATGGATAAAGGGATAGTAAGAATAGATAAATGGATAGATGGGATGGATAAAGTGATGGAAAGGATTAATGGGATGGGTAGGATGGATAAAGAGATAGAAAGGATGGATTGGATGGATAGATGGGAGGAAATGACAGACAGACAGACTGTTAGATGGATGAAGTGATGGATGGAGAGGTGGATAAAGAGATAGAAATGATAGATCAAAGCATGAATGGAGAGGAGGATAAAGAGATAGAAATGATGGATCAATGCATGGATGGAGAGATGGATGGAGAGGTGGATAAAGAGATAGAAATGAT
>CAIGQZ010032287.1:5416032-5433303 GCA_903798205.1 Danio tinwini
TATATATATATATATATATATATATATATATGTTTTGTAATATGTAGGTGCACTATATTTATTCTTAAGTGCATAAATTCAATTAAATATCCATCTTTCTTATTTTCTAAGATGGTTTTTATTTTATTTTTTTAATTTTTATAATTCTTTTTTGTGATAAACATGTATATTTTAAAATAAAATTATTTTAGTGATGAACAGTAATTTGAAAACTAGATTTTCCTACATTATTCTCATGTAAAACATTTGGACTCTGCTTGAGAGCAATAGCTGTTTGGTTTAACCCTTTGACATATACTTTAACTGTTTTAAATATAAACTGTTAAAGTCATTTAAAGAACGACTGTTTTTAATAATATTTTACACTACACAGCATTGTTGGTTCACAAAAAATAAAAAAATCAAACATGATCCTATTGCACTTCTACACTTGATTTTGGTTTTTTTGTGAAAAAAAAAACAAGAAAACATGTTAAATGAGAATCTGAAATATTTGATGGCATACTTCAAAAATAAAGGTGATTTAGTATTCAAATTTCTTTTTTTTGAATATTTTTTTTTTATAAATTGGTCTTACACGTCATATTTTCAGATTTTTCATAGTATATGTATTAATTCTGGTACTATTCCCATAAACCGACATATCAACCATTTGGTAGAGGTTGATATTTTAGAAATTATGGGATGTGTTGAAAAAAAAAAAAGCCTTGAGTGTGTTAACTAGCGACAAGAAATGCAATCCAAAACAAAAACAAAAAATTTCATGGTGGAGTAATTAAAGGGTTAAAAATAGTGATGCAAAATAAAGCTATTTCAAATTGACTGCATATCACCAAAAGGCCACTGAAACAGACAACAGAGAAATATCTAAACTTATAAATAATGTAAACATTATATACTACTAATTATTATATTACTACTTATGCATTTAAAGATAAATCAAAGCTTTTCTTTGTAGTTAAAGAATATAAATTGCAATTTAATCATGCATCATTTGTCTAATAATGAATTATCAGTCTAAAAACCTTTATCTTTGGCCAAAAACTGAATAATCAATTCGACAGCTGTATAAAAGATAAACTGATCTTACCTTGTCAAGGAAGCTTTTCACACTGTGAATCAAAATGTATTTTTCCTCAGTTCCTGGACGTGTTGTAGAGCTTGTACTGTAACCTGGAGTTGTGAAACACTTACACAACTTTTGTAGCTTTATACTACTTTGCAGTTCAGCCTCCAGAAATCTCAGAAGACAAGCCCTCATTCACGAAAGAATGTTCAGCCAGTTTGTCCATATGTGCATCTGATGAAAGCCAGATGTTCTGCATTGACATTTGAACTTCCTGTCATTAATAGACATTGTTGCCTGATGGATAAAATTGAAGGCTTGGTTTGTTGAATATCATCTGCAGAAATTCATTGCATGCAAAGACTCCAGAACTCCAGCTGAACCATTGCATCCTCTTACAAAGACTGATTAAGGAAAAAAAAAAGAGTATCAATGGCGCCTTGCAGTAGATGAATTGCACAATTACAGTTTTGATATAATTACTATACAGCTCAGAATTAAAAAGCATCTTCTATATTAAGTTATTCATAACAAAAATAAAAGGCTAACTAGGTCAAAACCAGCAGAGGATAACATTTTTACTTTAAGAGGATAGTTGACTGAAAAAAAATGTTGCTGTTAATCACCATTAGGGCATTCGAGATGTTCAGTGCTCAACATATATGCGAACACACCTCACAAATCTCTCTTTAAAATAATAATTCTTAAAGGATCCTTTACAATATTATATTTGTACATATACATTAGATTAGTCAGTACTGAAGCTAATTCTGGAGCTAATCTAACAAAATAATTTATGATTGGTTATATATGGTTAATGTCATTGAAAATCTTACTGCATCTTCTCAATCCTTGCAACGCAAACAAATTAAAACAGTTCACTTCTACATAACCGGCAGGGGGCGCAATTGCTCAGTATTGTTTTTAATGTATGGTCAAAATACATTCAAGGGGCTACAGAGTTTATTCAGTCTTACCTTTTAAACTTTTAATCTGTTTTAATATAGAAGTGCATATTTGTATGTACATTAATGGATTACTTACCTTAATGTTGGTTTTATCCAACAAATCAACAAATAATTAGATATATAAATCCACCAAATATACATATACATAAATATACATATATATTTAAATAAACATTATTTCTAAGAATTCTCATATACAGTCTGAAAAACTCCCCTGTGCTGTTGTAACGGCTGAACTATTACATCTATAATGGCTACTATGGGTTACCATTTGCATTGCAAATGAACACTGCAGGGACAAAATAATAATGCTCTCTAGTAAGACATTCAAACCCCATTGTGATTTATATAGCTTAGGCCTATATGTTTTTATAAGATATATAAAACATAAAGATATAAAGCATAAATGTATTACATATTTGTATTTATTAAATAATTTCAATATGTACAATATCCAATGTACACTGTAAAAAAATTAATCACCATTTGTTCAGCACACTGTATTTTTTTCTGCCATATATACTAGGAATTGTGAATAACTATTGATCTACATAAAAATGTATGTTATGTCAACAATATTCGCTAAAATGTTATGTCTACATGTTTAACTGAGTTTTCTGGACAAACATTTTTGTGTTGAACAGGAATGTTGATATTTAAACAATTCACACATGCGTGACGTGACTATCAAAAACTACACTTGTTTATCTGATGCTTGTAAGAAGGGTGACAGTGGCGCAATTGGCAGCACAGTCACCTCACAACAAAAAGGTTGCTGGTTCGAGACCCGGCTGAGTCAGTTGACAACCCTGTGTTCATGTGGGTTTCCTTCAGCTGCTCCGGTTTCCCCCACAGTCGGTACAGGTGTGAGTGTGAATGGGTGTTTCCATGTACTGGGTTGCAGCTGGAAGGGCATCTACTGTGTAAAACATATGCCGGATAAGTTGGCGTTCATTCCACTGTGGCCTTCCCAGATAAATAAAGGGACTAAGCCAAAGAAAAATGAATAAATGAATGAAATAGTAAGTTTGTGTTTGTATTTTTTTTAATAAAATGATTAAAAACAGGATGATATGCTAACTAGTACTAATTACTTATTTAGCAAGTTTTAAAAATAATCCACTAAACAGAAAAAAACGAATTGACCCAATAGCAGTAACTGTTGCTTCAGTTGATTTTTGACAAGAATATCTTTATTAGCAAAATACGATAATCAACATTGCATGAATAAACAAAATGATGTTAGCTGAACAAAATATTGTTACTGAGAACTAAAAAACAGTTGTTGAGACAACTCAAAGTTCTTACTGCATCAAGTTGCCTTATTTTTTTATGTTTTCTCAACAATTTATTTATTACAGTGTATACAATATGTGTACAAACGTTTTCAATAATAGAATACATTTCTCGATCATTAAATCAGCATAATAAACTGATTTATGAAGGACATGTAACACTGAGGAGATGTACTAATACTAATATACATATATAATACTAATCTATAAGTAATGTTACTAATAATTAGCTTTCTAAAGTACATTTACAATTAAATTCCATTTTATAATATATTCAAATGAGAAAAAAATCTCATATTTTAATAATATTTTACGGTTTCATTGTATATTTAAGAAAAAGAAATAAAAGAATAAAAAATATCTTCCAAAACTAATTAAAAAAAAACCTTTCCACTGTTACTTCAAATGCTGTTTTTATTAGGAACACTATTCCTAACACTTTTTCTTGTGCCACCACAGGTTTTGCAGAGGTTTGCAGAAATGAAGCCTGATGTCATTAAGACGACAATTGGGTCTCTATGTCCGGTGTTGTGTGGTTGTCTTTAGCCTCCTAGCAACAAACACCAACAGGAAACACGAGACCGCAGTTGTAGATGGACATCTGAGTAAGTATCAGGTGTTCATTTGACACACACACACACACACACACACACACACACACACACACACATTTACAGCACTAGGACCCAGAAGCTTCCCTGCTCCCGCTGCCTCTGTTAGATCGCTCAATGCTTTCCTCCCTACCTGAAATACTCACTCAGGATGGAGCAGGGAGATGTCGCGGACACAAGAAGCACACAAGATCCCAGTCTGAGACCACCAAAACACATCTGGATAGAATATAGACTTGCCTGTATTAATTGGAAATTTTGTTACAACATCATCTGAACAAGAAGCTGAAAACATAATCAACTATGTAAAAAATGACTTTGTAGATCCATATGCTTTTGGGTTTGAGCATCTGCTGGATTTTATCTGACTGTTCTCCATCGCCGGATCAAGACAAATCCTACATTTGGGCTGAACAAGAAGTCATGTTCAAGTGTTTAGAGTCAGTCAGCAGATTGTTGTGTTGTTGCTGCAGAATCTTTGGCGGATTTTAAAGAAACTAATTGTTCAGGATTCAACCTTTCGTCTGATCGTGTTCACAAAGTATCCCACCATTGGACTAAAACTATCACACTGGGACTGAACATGAAGTTAATATCAATTAGAGTCAATGAGCAGGCGTAAAGTCATAATTGTAGTATCTTTGACGAAATTTATAAAGCTACGAATTTCAGGATTCAAGCTTCTGTCGGATTATCTGTGGATTATCTGTGGACTAAAACATATTCTACATTGAGACTGAATAAGAAGGTTGAACAGGAAAGCTGTACTTGTAGAAACTTTGACAGACTTTACAAAAAACAAATAATAATAATAATAATAATAATTCCTTTCATTTTTATAGCGCTTTTCTGGACACTCAAAGCACTTTACACATTTTTGGTGGGAATCACCTCATCCACCACCCGTGAATGACCCCTAGTAAAACATTTGAGCTACTGCTGGATTTTATGTGAATGTGTTCCCAAAGTTTCCAACTACTGAACCTGTACATTAGGACTGGACAAGAAGTGACTTTCGTGCAATTAGAGTCAATCAGCAGGTGTAAAGTCATTATTATAGTATCTTTGATGACGTTTATAAAGCTACATGTTTCAGAATTCAAGCTTCTGTTTATTCAAACTTCCCAAAGCGTCCCACTATTGGATTAAAACATATTCTACATTGGGACTGAACAAGAAAGCTGTTCTTGTAGAAAGTTTACAGAGCCATATCCTCCAACATTTGAGCTACTGCTGGATTATATGTGTTCCCAAAGTTTCCAACTGCTGAAGTGCTACATTGCCACTGAACAAGAGCCAGTTTGAGTCAGCAGGTGTAAAGTCATAGTTATAGTATCTTTAAACCAAGATGTTTCAGGATTCAAGCCTCTGATGGATTATTGGTCTTCCCAGTATTGGACTAAAACAAATTTTACATTGGGACCGAACAAGAAGTCCTATAGTCATATTCAGATGGTTAAAGTCAGTCAGCAGGTGTAAAGCTGTACTTATATAAACTTTGATGGACTTTACAGAAGCAGACTCTTAACTGCATTCCCAAATAACCCCACAGTTGGACCAAAACTTCTACAGTACATTGGGATTGAACAAGAGGTCATTTCGTTTGTTTTAGAGACAGTCAGCAGGTGTAAAGTTCTGATGGACTTTATAGAGTCAAATGGTTCAGGACTCTGCTGGATTATCTGACTGTGTTCCCACTAAATCTACCACACTAGTACTGAAAAATAAGTGATTCAGAGTCAATCAGCAGCAATTTATTGAACTAAAATCTTCAGGATTTAAGCTTCTGATGGATTATCTGTGCTCCCGTAGTTGGACAGATGCAAATTTTACACTGGGACTAAACAAGGAGTCATATTCAAATAATTAAAGTCACACTGCAGATGTAAAGCTGTGCTTTGATGGACCTTTACAGAACCAAAGTCTTCAACATTTGAGCCGGATTTTATGGGATCGTGTTCCCAAAGTTTCCAACTACTGAACTGCTACAATACATTGGGACTGAACAAGTCATATCACCAGGGTTTAGAGTCAGTCAACAGTGCTAAAGACAAAATTGTCAAAACATCTAATAGACTTTGTAGAACCAAAGAACCAAACTGGATAACCTTCCCAACGTGTCCCAACATTATACATTGGGACTGTCTAAGAAGTCATATTCAAGAATCTGGAATCAGCCAGAAGGTGTAAAGTTGTCCTTACAGAGCTTCACTGAGCGAGACCTACATCATCTGCACTGTATATGTGTGCCTCTGTGAGTAACTCTGCGTACAGCCATGGGAAATGCAGCTGGGAGTTTGGAGATGTCACCCGTACGGGAAATTAAACGGCCTCTCAGCACTTATGGGCAAAAACCGCCAGCTCCCCCTAAACTGCCTCAACCGTCTGAAGAGGAACTAGAGGAGAGGTTCAGCGTTGTTTTGGTATGTACATGACTAAAAGAAAATCCCATAATGCAAAAGAGTAAACGAGGGTGGGGGTTTTTTGATTAATATGTCATTTTCGTTACAGTGTTTTTACTGATTGAATATACAAACAGCATGTTGAAGAGTTTCAGTATATTTGGTTGAGGAGTCAGGATCACTTTCATCATTCATTCATTTTCCATCGGCTTAGTCTCTTATTTATCAGAGGTCGCCAAAGCAGAATGAACCGCCAACTATTCCGGCATATGTTTTACGCAGCGGACGTCCTTCCAGCCACAACACAGTACTGGGAAACACCCATACACTCTCACATTTACACACGCATACTGTACATACACTAAGGCCAATTTAGTTCATGCACCTACTGTATAGCGCATGTATTTGGACTTGTGGGGGAAACCGGAGCAACCGGAGAAAACACACGCCAACATGGGGAGAACACGCAAACACACAGAAATCCCAAATGATCCAGCCAGGACTCAAACCAGCGACCTTCTTGCTGTGAGGCAACTGTGCTAAACACTAAGCCACCGTGCCACTTTCTCTTTATCATAGGTAGTTTTGGATGGGCTGTTCCCCCTCATGGTGGTAAAAAAACAGCACCAAAAAGCAGTCATAAACAATTTCGATTGATTATGAGTTAATAGTCCCTTTCACACAGTGATAGCAGTAAAAATCCAGTAAATTTCTGGAACAAATTTACCGGTAATGTAACACAGGCTAGGACGTTCTGTAATATTTCAGGAAAAACACCATTCACACACCCATTTTAAAATAGTATTAAATTCTGGCATCATTACCAGAAATTACCTTTAATGGCTGCACATGTACTTGTAAACATTTAGGGGGGGCAATCATTTTGTTGATGGTTTCACTTTTATTTAATTAAAACTTTAGCATTCATGCAGCTGCTTTTGTCCAAACCTAACTATAGGAGATAAATGTTGTCGCTTGCAGGTTTATCATAAGCATTTTATAGATAATTTTTTTCCACAGTTGGCACTAAGAAGGAATATAGAAACATTATCTGACTAACAAGCAGATGTGAATGCGTCATCTGCATCTGAATGTTCTGATTGGCCGGAGTACATGTCTTATGTCAGCGCCTTCTAAACATGTACATGCTCTTTCTGGCAATTTACCTTCTGAGTTCACACAAAGCAGCACTCCAGGAAATTACCGGTAATTTTACAACTTCTCTTTCGGGAAAATTGGTGTACCTGTATTTTTAAAAAGGGCCACGTGATCTCTTCAACACAGGTTTATTCTGAAAACGTAGCCCTATATACATTTTTGGAGAGCGCGAATTATGTAGCCTGAAGTACGTATGGCTGCATTTCATCTTTAAAATGAACACAACGGGGCGGTATGACATCGTTCCTTTTCACACTTATCAGCTGACCACTTACCTCCATATGGATGGCTTGTCCGCTGTTACCAGTTTGACCAGTATCTCACCATGTACGTCTGCGGACTCGAGTTGACCATGACGATGGAGTTCGAGTCCGGTTAAGAACGGTTCCTGAAAGCGGGTAGGACAAAAACAGAAGCCAAAAAATAAAATAAACAAGTAAATAACGAAGTGAGAATGTGGTAAAATCTTAAAATGTGGTAAAAAATCAGCGAGGGCTTATTTTTTTTACCTGCATTGCTTTTGAAAACACTGTCGGTTGGGTTTAGGGATGTGGGTGATCAGGTCAATCCATGATTTTGAAAACACTATTGGTTGGGTTTAGGGAGGGATGAGGGTGGGTCAGACGATCGGTCAGTCAGTCAGTTGACAGCTGCCTCTGGTGGATTTACGCAAGTACAGCAGGCGCAAATGGTACTCGAGAGAGAAATTTAAGATCTCAAAAAGTGTACACAGCGGCCTCTGGTGGATTCACGAAAACAAAAACTCCAAAAAAAATGTAGCTCCTGGGACGTATTTGGTGCTCCCCAGAAATTTATATAGTGGTACATTTTCAGAATGAGTCTGGGTTGGATCTCTTTCCATAAAGTTGCTGGTAATTTACTGGAAGAGTCAGTATTTGTGAAAGGGGCCAATGAGACAGGAGGCTGATACCATATACTTGGCTGATACTTTGAACTGATATCAGAAATGAGCTTGGAAGAGTTGGGGATGAATTGGTGAGCAGGCAAATGCTGAAGAGAGATCATTTAAATACACTATAGTGTGATAGATGTCAGAACTGGATTGGTACACGCCATGAAAAGCTGGTTGTCAGCTGAGGCAAGCTTGACTGACGTGTCCAGCCTGAACTAATGCTTTCTGCATTAGCTAGAGTATAAATATGGTTGAAATGCATCCTGAAACTGATGTGCATCTTTTTGTATGTCAAAAGTCCACATGATTATAGCTAGCTCTACCACTAGATAATGTGTACCAAGGTAACTGCATTCATATGCATGCTTGCAAAATCTAAAAAATGCCTTTGACTATGAATGCTATGCAGCAGGGAGGCTGTAACTGTGCAGCTTGGAGACTTTAATGCATCATTATTACTGTAGGTGCATTGCATGTGCTCTATCTGCTGATCATTTGCATTATTTATGATGAGAGCACAATATTTGCTTTGGTCTTTAAATATTATTTTATAGGGGTCTACCACTTATTTTGGTCTTTAATGTTTGATTTTCTTGAAACATTTTTATATGTTGCCACTTGTTCCAGGACAATCACCTAAAAGTAATGTTTTAACACTCTAATATTGAATATTCCCTAATGGAACTGTTTGTACGATCAAAAGGATGCTTTTTTTATATTTAATTCAGAAGTAACATTCAAAACGAATCAGCTTTTGTTGGCTGTGTTTTTTTATAAAACAGCTTAAAAGCAACAAATAACTTATTTTTGGTTTTATAGATAATAATGGATGTAAAGTTGATGTTACTGTAATGATATTTTTCAGGATATAGTGATATAGACCTGGAATTTTGAAAAATTTAACAGATTAAAGACTTAAATTCAGCTTAAAGTTTAAAATATTAATGCATGAAATCTGCATCGACCAGATTCTCTAGCAGTACATTTTTAGCACGTCTTTCACTCTTTTATCTACCGTATACACAGTTACAGGAAAACTATTATGGCTCTGCTTTGTATATTAGTTAAGTCAGCTGTACTGTAATTCATTCCATGTTAATTAATTCATTCTGCCAATATCCTTGATGCTGTTCTACAATCAGATAAGCACTCCTCCAACATACAGCGGCGAAAGGCCATCTAATCTACAAACTGGTATTAAAGGGCACATGCCTTCACATGCATTGGACAATGAGAGGAAAGAGTTTGTGACATGCTGTTTGTATAATGGAAATGCAATGCAAATGAAGCAAGTTGCACCAGCAGTAAGTTCTAGATAAAACAGCATGTAATTGAAGAGCAATCACTCAAAAACACACAGAGTAAATACCAAATGTACATATTACAACACAGAGGATCAGAACAATTACCAGAGAGCTTGTTTAGGAAAAGTTGAAAGCATTACCTCAAAAAAACATGGCTGTTATCATGGAAAGCTTCCATAATAGTGGTCATATACACACGTGAACACATGCAAATACACTTTCAAGAAAATTTACTGAGAATTCTGCGTTGGTGTCTTCATAAGGATGAATGCATCTACACGGAAACAACAGTTTTGTCTTCATGTGGTAAGCATTTAACCAGGGGCAGATTTTACCAATAAGCAAGGTAGGCAGTCGCCTAGGGCCCTAGGAAATTTGGGGGCCCCCAATAAATACCTAGAAATTTAAATTATACCTATAAATTACATATAACATAGCTTCTATCATACACTCACCGGCCACATTTTTAGGTACACCTTACTAGTACCGGGTTGGACCCCCTTTTGCCTTCAGAACAGCCTTAATTCTTTGTGGCATAGATTCAGAAAGAGACTGGAAATATTCCTCAGAGATTTTGGTCCATATTTACATGATAGCATCACGCAGTTGTTGCAGAAATGTCAGCTGCACATCCATGATGCGAATCCCCCGTTCCACCACATCCCAAAGGTTGGCTCTAGATCTGGTTACTGGTAAGGCCATCTGAGTACAGTGAACTCTTTGTCATGCTCAAGAAACCAGTCTAAAATAATTTGCGCTTTATGACATGGCGCGTTATCCTGTTGGAAGTAGCTATCAGAAGATGGGTGTACTGTGGTCCTAAAGGGATGGACATGGTCAGCAACAATACTCAGGTAGGCTGTGGTGTTGACACAATGCTCAGTTGGTATTAATGGGCCTAAAGTGTGCCAAGCAAATATCCCCCACACCATTACACCACCACCACCAGCCTGAACCATTGATACAAAGCAGGATGGATCCATGCTTTCATGATGTTGATGCCAAATTCTGACTCTACCATCCAGATGTGGCAGTAGAAATCGAGACTCATCAGACCAGGCAATGTTTTTCCCAATCTTCTATTGTCCAATTTTGGTGAGCCTGTGTGAATTGTAGCCTCAGTTTCCTGTTCTTAGTTGACAGGAGTGGCACCCGGTGTGGTCTTCTGCTGCTGTAACCCATCTGCCTCAAGGTTGGACGTGCATTCTGTGGACAAGGCCAACCACAGAACTGCCACTCACTGGATAGTTTCTCTTTTTGGACCATTCTCTGTAAACCCTAGAGATGGTTGTGTGTGAAAATCCCAGTAAATCAGCAGTTTCTGAAATACTCAGACCAGCCCATCTGCCACCAACAAACATATGTTGGTGCCATTAAATCACTTAAATCACCTTTCTTCCCCATTCTGATGCTCGGTTTGAACTGCAGCAGATGCCTAAATGCATTGAGTTGCTGCCATGTGATTGGCTGATTAGAAATTTGCGTTAACAAGCAGTTGGACAGGTGTACCTAATAAAGTGGCCGGTGAGTGGATTTTGCATATGCTGAGAGTCTAACAAATGCAACTTTAATGCAATTATTACATCTGTGAAAATGTGTCCCCTGTGCCCAATAATAAAGCAGTCCTGCAGTCAAATCCGACGAAAATTGAGTTTTAAAAGCAAACTAGTTTTATAATGTTTAGATTTTTTCATTAAAAAAAGGAAGAAAAGATGAATGAGTGAAAAAGAAACATGCATTATGCATAAGGGTGCATATTCCGACTGTTTAGAGCTCCCAAATCACTAAATCAACCCCTGCATTTAAAGGGGACCTATTATGAAAAAAATATTTTATAAGGGGCTGTGTCAACAGTGTGTGATTATAGCCAGCTTGGTAGAAATTAATGAATCCTATTTTTTTATAATGACACTTGATAAAAACAGTCTACAGAAACACTTTGATTGACATTCTGCCTTTGTACTTGTCATCACAGGAGGAAAGCCCACCCATTAGTGACCATCTCTCCATCATTAGCATAAACAGCCCTGAGTGAGAAGATAATGTCAGCAACTCTAAGAGGATTACACATTTGGAGTTGTAGGCACATAGGTGTTTATAGCGCCGCCCTCTTTTGTAAAGAGCACAATCTCATTTGAATTTAAAGCGACAGTCACCAAAACGACACAATTTGTATCAAAGCCTAAAAGGGTCAGTTTCAAAGAGTTATAAAACCTTATTCATGTAGTATTTTGAGGCAAAGCTTCACACACATACTCTAGGCACATCAGAGACTTATTTTACATCTTGGAAAAAGGGGCATAATAGGTCTCCTTAAACACACACAAGCTTTGTGCAATGTCCCATTCAGACTGCTGTGGGGAGGAGAGCAAGACTTCCACAGAAACCACAGGCCTGTAATTATACAAATGGTCTATTCAGTTAATGATATTGTGCAGCTTACTGAAAGGACGAAACATCCATCTTCAGCAGTAGCCCACCCCTCAGCGTATATATATATCAGATGCTATGAATCAAAATCAGGTCTGAATGTATTTCTGTATGATTAATACTGTAGAAATGAGTCATAAAAAACAGGCTGATGGTTGAAAACAACAACAGAAGAACACAAGATAGAGCTGAGTTTTTATGAAATTATAGAATATTACGAAATATATGCAGTTGAAGACAATTATTACCCCTTTTGTGAGATTGTAATTCTTTTTCAAATATTTTGCAAGTGATGTTTAACAGAAAAAGGATATTTTTAAACAGTATTTGTTATACGTTTGGCTGTAATAAAGAAAAAAAACTGCTAATGTAAATATTATTAGCTCCCTTAAGATTTTTTTTTCTGGCTACAGAACAAACCACTGTCATCCAATGACTTGTCTAATAAACCTATTTAATGCTGAGTTCAGACTGCACGATTTTCAAAGTAGTCGCAATGTTTTCACACTGCATGACTATCTTGGGTAGCATTTCGTCGCTGCTGTGTTTACACTGCAAGATGGATCAGCAACAGGAGGTTTGACAATGCTTTATAACAGGAAGAATCGTCGTCAACAATAATAATAAAAATAATACTACATTTAATTTATATAGCGCCTTTTCAGAGCTCAAGGACACTTTACAAAGAATGCAACTCAAAGAGATCGTACAAGCAGACATAAGTAGAGTCAACATTAGGTACACAAACATACAGGAAGTCAAATATAACAAACTGGAAATAGAAAACAAGACCTAAGAGACAGATAAGCAGTGGAGGTGGATCAAATAAAGTGGTCAGTTTGTCAGATCAGAAGTGAAGCATTCAGAAAATAAGTTAGTTTTAAGTAAAGATTTGAATTCTGAGATATTATTAACCAGACGGTGTGAGCGTGGTAGAGAGTTCCAGAGTTTGGGTGCAATAACAATAAGGCCCAATCCCAATTCTATTTTTGTACCCCTTCCCCTTGGCTCTTATAATCGAGGGTTAAGGGGAAGGGCTTTAAAACTTACCCCTAAGAATTGGGACAGCACTTCAACACCTGAACACGTCATCATTTGTCATCACGATCTCTTGCTTCATATGAGATCAGACGATCGCGACTGCTGTAGTTATTCCAGTTGTGTTATTTTTTGGTATTTATCTTCAGAAAATCACTGAAGGCATATATTATGTTATCATAACAATCTAATGTGGCAATAAGATCATAACTGTATTGTGTATTTACACAGTGGCCGTATTCATCTGTGTAAACAGTCGAAAACAACATTAACATTATAGCAGACACTGTAACAGGCTCATTCTCAGCCACTAGACTTTTCTGACAGGGTATTCTAGTGTCATCGAGTGTCAGAATGTTGTGGGACTGCTGTACAAGAGTTATTATTAGGGATTATAGATCGCAAAATTTAGCGTTTTTTTTTTTGCGTTATTTTTAAAGCATGACGATAAAACATGAACGCGGTTATGAATATATTCAAACATATGTTTGTTCATCGTAAAAATTCGTAATAATGACAAAAAATACTAATTTGTGGACCTCCTTACTTCCAGGTTCAGCAATACTGCCGTTGTGGCTGGTGTATTCTGGGAAATTTCTTACCCCTTGGTTTTAAGGCCCTACCCCTCGTTTTGCACGTTCATGTGAAGGGGTAGTGGTGTCCCAATTCTCTTTAGCTTGAAGGCGTAGGGCTAAGGGGAAGGGGTATACACCCCTTCAAACGAAGATTTTTACCAAGTGGTTACCAAGGGGTAAAAAAATTTCCCAGAATGCACCAGCTACATCGACAGTTTCGCTGCACCCAGAAGGAGAGCCACAAATTAGTATTTTTTGTCATTATTATGAATTTTTACAACAAACAAACATGTTTTAATATATTCATAACTGCGTTCATGTTTTACCATCATGCTTTTATAAAATACCACAAAACAACTGCTAAATTTTGCGATCTATAATCCGTAATCATAACTCCTGTACAACAGTCCCACAACATTTGACACTCGATGACACTCAAATCCCCTGTTAGAAAAGTCTAGTGGCTGAGAATGAGCCTGTTACAGTGTCTGCTATAATGTTAATGTTGTTTTCGTGTGTTTACATAGATGAATATGGCCACAGTATTGTTATGATCTTATTGCCACATTAGATCGTTATGATAACATAATATATGCCTTCAGTGATTTCTTGAAGATAAATACCAAAAACAACAGAACTGAAATAACTACAGCAGTCACAATCATATGATCTCATATAAAGCAAGAGATCGCGATGACGTATGATGACGTGAGCAGGTGTTGAAGTGCTGTCCCAATTCTTAGGCGTAAGTTTTGAAGTCCTTCCCCTTCACACTCATTTTTAAGGGCCAAGGGAAAGGGGTACAAAAATAGAATTGGAATTGGGCCTAAGTGTGCTCCTGAAAAATCTTCGTTTGAAGGGGTGCATACCCCTTGCCCTTAGCCCTACGCCTTCAAGCTAAAGAGAATTGGAACACCACTACCCCTTGACGTGAATGCGCAAAACAAGGGGTAGGGGGAAGGGGAAGGGCTAAGGGGTGGATTTGGGATTAGGCCTAAATGATCTGTCCCCCACTGAAGAGAGGCGATACCGAGGGACAGCAAGAGTCAACTTTGTCTCGGCCCACAAACTATGTCTCACAACCAAACACATGCAAGAAATGACATAGAAACAATGTGGTCACGTAGTATATCTTTTGTTTATTAACCAGCCTACATAATAAGAAAGAAGCCTTTAGTGGGGTAGAAAATGTACTTATTTTTTGCTCACCTGACTTTTGAAGGGAATAATTTCTCCTCCACCTTTTTCTATTTCGACCCAGTAGTGCTATTGCTCAGATGAGATGTCAAACAGACACGAGTGCTTCTGCCAAATTTCCATTAGCTTTTCCTCCATTTCTTCAGTCCAAATAGACCAAAAATAAGCCCTTTTAACCTCTCCCCCTCACCTCCCGCTGGCCTGCCGATCCCCACACTAGCGGATGCTGCTATCTCATTGGCTGTAGGTAATCGTCAATGTTATTTTCAATCAGAACACATTTCGCACGGCATCACTTTGAATCGCCGACTGCTACAGATATTTAGCATGCCAAATATCTCACGAGTTTTGGCGACTGATCAGTGATTCTTTCAGATTGCGTCTTTGATAGTTCACACTTTGTGATTGTTACTAACATAAACGAGCACTGATTTGCCTGTGATTCCAGGCATTTGTCTGCGATTTCTCAAAACCTGTCGACGAGTCAAAATTGAGGCTAAAATCATGCAGTCTGAACTTGGAATAAGCCTTTAAATTACACCTTAAGCTTAATACTACAGGGAGTGCAGAATTATTAGGCAAGTTGTATTTTTGAGGATTAATTTTTATTATTGAACAGCAACCATGTTCTCAATGAACCCAAACAACTCAAATTAATATCAAAGCTGAATATTTTTGGAAGTAGTTTTTAATTTGTTTTTAGTTTGAGCTATTTTAGGAGGGTATCTGTGTGTGTGGGTGACTATTACTGTGCATAATTATTAGGCAACTTAACAAAAAACAAATATATTCCCATTTCACTGATTTATTTTCACCAGTGAAACCAATATAACATCTCAACATTCACAAATATACATTTCTGACATTCAAAAACAAAACAAAAACAAATCAGTGACCAATATAGCCACCTTTCTTTGCAAGGACACTCAAAAGCCTGCCATCCATGGATTCTGTCGGTGTTTTGATCTGTTCACCATCCACATTGCGTGCAGCAGCAACCACAGCCTCCCAGACACTGTTCAGAGAGGTGTACTGTTTTACCTCCTTGTAAATCTCACATTTGATGATGGACCACAGGTTCTCTCTGGGGTTCAGATCAGGTGAACAAGGAGGCCATGTCATTAGTTTTTCTTCTTTTAGACCCTTTCTTGCCAGCCACACTGTGGAGTACTTGGACGTGTGTGATGGAGCATTGTCCTGCATGAAAATCATGTTTTTCTTGAAGGATGCAGACTTCTTCCTGTACCACTGCTTGAAGAAGGTCTTACAGAAACTGGCAGTAGAACTGGGAGTTGAGCTTGACTCCATCCTCAACCCGAAAAGGCCTCACAAGTTAGACTGGAGCTCTCTGCCCTTTACCGATCCAGCCACAGGCCCATCCATCTGACACATCAAGACTCACTCTCATTTCATCAGTCCATAAAACCTTAGAAAAATCAGTCTTGAGATATTTCTTGGCCCAGTCTTGACGTTTCAGCTTGTGTGTCTTGTTCAGTGGTTGAGAACATGCATAAAGAGGATGATGTGGTCAAAACGCTCATTTGCCTAATAATTCTGCACTCCCTGTAGTATCTTGATAAATAAGTAGTAACATATTATGTACTGTCATCATGAACATTTAGTATTAGGAAATAAAACAGTAAAAAATGTGTTGAATATAATCAGTACTTGTGATATTTGAAAAAGAACTCACATTTCACCGGAGGGTGAACAATATTGTCTTCAACTTTACTTTCTCTTTTTTATTATTTAATTTTGACCAAGTGTAGTTCTCAAAAACAGCAAACAAACAATCATTTATAGTCCTAATAAAGAATAAAACCAATATTGACAGTTTACTCAAACCCATACCTAATAAATCCAGTACATCCGGAAAAACATTTAAACGTTGTTTTATACAGATAATACTGCTGGCTTTAAAAGGAAGACAATGTGTTCAGAACAGACAGAAATATAAAGCGAAAGATGACGGTTAAAGGATGTTGGCAATGTTTTGTCCTTGATTCTACTTTTCTCCTGCCTCCTGTCTTCATTTCTTGGCAGATAAGGTGAACTAACATTATAAATGAGACACAATGAGCTCTGAATTTTAACATGCAAAAATACAGTAACACTGTGTCTACGTAACAGACACAATGTCACAATTATAAGCTCGACAATAATAGTCAACAGAGCTGTCTGCACTGCAGGCATTCATAAAGGAAGACTGTTTGAGAACAACACTGTGCGTGTATGTGTGTGTGTGTGTGTGTGTGTGTGTGTGTGTGTGTGTGTGTGTGTGTGTGTGTGTGTGTGTGTGTGTGTGTGTGTGTGT
>CAIGQZ010032287.1:5436040-5443883 GCA_903798205.1 Danio tinwini
ATATGTTGGTTATGCATAGGGTTTTTTTTAATAGCTCTTATCTCCAGTGTTGTGTTTGGTTTGTATTTATGATCAATTTATGTAGCACTGTTGTCCTGTGAGACAGGACATTTCATTCCTCTGTATGTCCACACATTTAGAGGAATAACAATAAAGCTCGACTTGACTTGAACTAGCACATTTACTAGCATGTTCTGTATTTTGCTAGCATAATGCTATCATGTTTCTGATATGTTTTAGCATATGGCTGATATATTATTTATTGGTAGCATGAATAAGCATGTGTTAACCTGTTTATTGTATGCTACATCACCACATGGGTAAATGTTTTAGCATTCTACTAACATAACTTAAAGGAATAGTTGATGCAAAAATGTAATTTCTGTCATTATTTACTTACTTTTCACTTATTCCAAACCTTTTTGAGTTTATTTGTTCTGTTGAACACTATAGAAGATATTTTGATGAAAGCGGAAAACCTGTAACCATTGACTTCCATAGTATTTGTTTTTTTCTATGGAAGTTAATGGTAACAGGTTTTTAAGCTTTTGTTTAAAATATATTTTATGTTCAACAGAACAAAGATACTCATAGAGGTCTGGAACCACTTGGGGGTCGATAAATAATGAGTAAAATTTCCGTTTTGAGTGAACTATCCCTTTAACATGTTTCTAAAATGAATTAAAGGTGCAGTATGTACATTTGACATCCAGTGGTTGAACTAGGTATTGCATTCATGGATCAATACAAACGCAAGTGCAAACGCAAGTACTGACGATTGAGCCTAAAGGCTGATTCAAATCATGCTCTATATAAAAGCAACGGCATCCAATAGAAGGAATATTCTCCATATAAAAAGGAGTCTTCTCCTATTTCTATTGCTTACAGTTTCTATTTCTTGCAGGTAAACAACAAGATACAGTGACAATGATCAACTCAGGTATACCTCATGTGCCTTATTCAGTGTTAAATGCTAATAACATAAGTTTGCATGTCACTTAACATGACATTTATTGCCATACAACTGAAAGCAGCAGCAGATAATTCACCTCAGATCTTGACAATAAAATAAATCGTTTGAAATTGAATTTTAGACTCAAAACCAACACATATCAGTGATTCAGCATGTACATTTAATAATGTTAAAGAGGTTAAATATGTATTATTTGATTATAAACCTTACCATTTCATGAGTGTATATTCTGTGCTTCTGAATGGCTGTATTTAAATTTCTGTCGTGTTTCATCTGGTGCAAACAGCCAAATTGCTTATCACTGCAAATCTCATCACGTAGCGTGTTGTTAGAACATACGGTTACAATGAAACCTGCTCACCTAATGTTTACGCTAGTAATATTATCAAGGTAACTCGGGGTGCTGAAATTTAATTGGCTGAACTGACATTGGGCGGGTTAAACAGCCTGATCTCACGAGGAAACGTAAGTATTTTAGGTTTTGTCAGTTTAGTGGCTAATTCGTACGAATTCAGTCATATGAAAATGTACGATTTTAAAAAGGAGGCGTGGCACCTAACCCCACCCCTAACCTCAATCGTCATTGGGTGATGAGCAAATCTTACTAATTTGTACGAATTAGATCATACGAATTCATACGAATTAGCCACTAAATGAAAAAGTTACGAATAGCCGTGAGATTGCGTTGGGTTAAATGACCAAAACAAAGACAGATGTTCCAGCACGTGATGCACATTTTCAAAGCAGAATATCTGACTTCAGCATTGTTTTTTAGATAAACAAGTATGATCACTTGGCATGTTTCTTAAATACCTGCAAACATATCATGGTATTTTTATGTTTTAGAAGAGTCAAAACTTACATACAGCACCTTTAAAATAGAAAACAGTATACAATGTAATATTTCACAATCTTACAGTTTTTACAGTGTTTTTTAATAGAATTGTGACCAGACTAGAAAAACCACCTACCTACCAACAGAGTAGAATACCATAACAACCACCTAGCAAAAGGCCAGAAAACCCTAACAACCACCTAGCAAAAGGCCAGAAAACCCTAACAACCACCTAGCAAAAGGCCAGAAAACCCTAACAACCACCTAGCAAAAGGCCAGAAAACCCTAACAACCAACTAGCAAAAGGCCAGAATACTCTAACAACCACTTAGCTACTGGCCATGATACCCTAGCAATCACTTAGAAACCACTAGCATCATCGTTATGGATTTTGCTTGGGAAAACTAACCCAATCCTAACCACTAACTAAATAATTAATAAATTAAATAATGCTAAATAATGTGAATAAAATGTATATATTCATATATAATAAGCCATAAGCAGCTTTTACTGCATAAAATACATTATGTATATGGAGTGTCCCTGTACCAACACGTGTGTCTGTGTGTGTGCACGTGCATGCATGTGTCTAAGTGTGTGTAAGTTTGTGTGTGTTGGGTATCATCTGATGCTCAGTTGAGTCACTGATGAGGTAATTCTGTATGCGCCATAACAGAGTGTGTGTGTGTGTGTGTGTGTGTGTGTGTGTGTGTGTGTGTGTGTGTGTGTGTGTGTGTGTGTGTGTGTGTGTGTGTGTGTGTGTGTGTGTGTGTGTGTGTGTGTGTGTGTGTGTGTGTGTGTGTGTGTGTGTGTGTGTGTGTGTGTGTGTTTGTGTGTGTGTGTGTGTGTGTGTGTAGCACAAATGCAAACACTCATGTTGTTCATAAATAATTTAGGAGATCGTCATAGCAACAGGACATTCACGCAGCACTAATCTGCCAGCTCAGAAAGGGCATTCTTCGAGTCAGCATGCCTTATTATACATGTGATCTCTCCGCCGCTCGTAAACCGACTCACAAGACATGAACGCTTGCTCAGCACTTTATATGAAACCAGCTGAAATTTATGAAAATATATAAACCATATGATCTGTTACTGGTGCCACATTAGATAAGTGTTTAAACACAGCATAGTCTGCAATGCAAATGATACTTTCTTATTTAATAGTTTTGTTTTTGCTTCTTAAAAGAAGATGCATTTTATCGGGAAAGAAAAGCATCTGCTGCGTAAAACATGTGCTGGATAAGTTGGCGGTTCATTCCGCTGTGGTGACCCCTGATTAATAAAGAGACTAAGTCGAAAAGAAAATGAATGAATGAATTAATAATGCATTCAAAATCTGTATTGTTTTGGCTGGGTTTTTGCTTAAAATACCGATATAACTTATGTTATTGTACTAGAACCATATTGTATCTTTCCTAATTGAAAGTGTGTATATATTTGTGATCGAGTATGCAAATAACTTTTCATATTAAAACTGCACTGCAAAAAAATGCTTTTCTTACTTAGATTTTTCGTCTTGTTTCTAGTCCAAATATCAAAAAATTCTTAAATCAAGAAGAATTTTCAAGACAAGCAAAACATATTGTCTTGTTTTAAGAAATATTTTGCCATATTGAAGTGAGTTTTTCCTTAAAACAAGCAAAATAATCTTATGTCATAAGAAAAAAAAAACAAGATTATTTAGCTTACCCCATTGGCAGATTTGCTTTAAGGAAAACGGACTTAATAATAATAAAATAAAATAATAAAAATTCTTCTTGATTTAGGAATTTTTAGATATTTGGACTAGAAACAAGACAAAAATCTAAGTAAGAAAAGCATTTTTTTCCAGTGTGAATCAGGCAACATAGGCTCATTCTGAAAACGTAGCGCTATATACATTTCTGGAGATCGCGAATTATGCAGCCAGAAGTACAGTACGTATGGCTGCATTTCATCTTTAAAACGAACACAACGGGGCATGATGTTGTTCCTTTTCGCGCTAGCAGCTGACCTCTTACTTCCGTATGGACGGCTTTTCTGATGTTACCAGTTTGACCAGTAGCTCGCCATATACCTCAGTGGACTTGAGATGCAGAGAGGAGTTGACCACGACAGGGTTTGAGTCTGGCGAAGAACGGTTTTAGAAAGCAGGTAAGAAAAACAAAAGTCAAAAAAATTTAATAAACAAGTAAATAATAGGGTGAGAATGTGGTAAAATCTGAAAACATAGTAAAAATGAAATGAGGGCTTTTCTTTTTCTGCATTCCTTTATAAAGCTGTCGGTTGGGTTTAGGGAATGAGGTGGGTGGGTCGATCGGTGCGTTTGAAAACACTATTGGTTGGGTTTAGGGAGGGAGGAGGATGGGTCAGTCGATCGGTTGGTCAGTCAGTCGACCGCGGCCTCTGGTGGATTTACGCAAGAACAGCAGGCGTGAATTGCACTCGAGAAAGAGAAATTTGAGATCTCAAAAAGCATACAAAGCAGCCTCTCGTGGATTCGCGAAAACAAAAACTGCAAAAAACTGCAGCTACTGGGATGTATTTGATGGTCTCTAGAAATGTACATAGGGGTACGTATTGAGAATGAGCAGAATGACACCACTGGCCCCATTTTTTTTTGTATTTAATTTTTTTCTTGTTTCTAATCTTTATCAATTCTTTTTCTAGACAAGTAACAAAAATATTGGGTCACACCTTATTTTGATGGTCCATTTGTTGAATTTAGGTTACATTGCATCTACATGCCAACTAATTGTCATTAGATTATAAGTACTGTTAGGTTAGGGTTAGTGTAAGTTGACATGTGCTTGCAAAGTTTCTTAGTCAGTTAAATATCTGTTGAAGGAGCAGTATCAGCAGATATTAAAGGGCACCTATGGTGAAAATCTACTTTTCAAGCTGTTTGGACAGATATATGTGTAGGTATAGTGTATAGATCGTCATATTGGGGTGATATAAACACACTCAGTCCTTTTTTTTCAATTTAACAACATAAAAACGGTGGACCAGTTGGAGCTGTTTTGAGATCAACCGCAACTTTGACGTAGGAGTGCGGTCCCCCCGCCCACCAATATTGATATACAAGTGTGCATTACCATATCCTCAGTATGTTGTTTCACGTCCACCATTTTCAGCGTGTGAGTCAAAGCGACGTCACCAAAGAAACACCCTTGCTCTATTTTTAGATGGAAGGCTCATTGGGCTCAACATTCACCACGTTATCGCTCTCCTCGCCGCCAGTGTTTGTGAGTTTTGGTGGGTTTGCATACATGTGTACTTTTTATTGTGTCTTCCTTAAACTTCAGCAGTTTGCATTTCCTGCGTCACAGAAGCTCCCTGTCATCTTAACTAGGTGCAGCTGGAATGTGCGAGCGCGTTGCCTCACGTGCGCGTCCCTCCAATGGAAATAACAAACTAACGACGCGCAGCGCCATGCATTTCGCGTTGTCGCGAATGAAAGTGACTACCGTGAGGTTTGCTCAATATTCTGCCACCTAGGTCGCCTCTATGGACGCGCTGGCCCTGCTCAGGACACTGTTCATATTTCTGCCGCGCCACAGAACGTTATCTGAATAGTTTCATTTTAAATAACATGTGAATGTGCGCGTCTGGTGTGCCGCGTCGTGGCTCTGAGCGATGCATCCGGTGTATGACGCCCTTTAGTTATAGCCTCAAGCAGGTCGTACACCAAAAGCGCCGCTCGGTGCCACGCAGCGTCGCGCCACGCAGCAGCACGCATTTCTGAATTCTAAACATAAGTTTCTATCAGGTGACACACACCGGCGCCGCAAGTGTGCGATACTTTCAACTGTCATGTGCGCGCCGTGTCGCGGTGCATCCAATGTGTGATGCCCTTCAGTCAAAGTTAATTCAGTGTGCTTGGTTATTAGTCTCGGTGTAGGCTACAAGCTCGGAACTTTAAACTAGCACAGAGTTGGCTGTAAAACTATACAGACACAAATGATTTTGTACTCTCTGATTGGTCTGTGTCCGAGTCGTACATGTACAGCTGAATGCTGGTACTCTCATGTTGCTTCTCTCTGTCTGCCTGTCTATTGCAATACACAAAGCAGGGGAGCTCTTGGCTCTGCCCCCTTGTTAAGTTGGGCGGGAAGTCGAAACCAATTTTCATGTGAAGCAACACGCCCCTAAAACAGCAAACTGTGTACACGCCCCTAAAATGACACTTTTTAACACATCATAATAAAAAAATCTGAATTGTGTTTTGAACTGAACCTAAACTGGCACACTCAGAAGAACCATAATATTAATATTACATCTTAAAAAAGGGGTAAAATAGGTGCCCTTTAAGCAGACAGTCTACTAATACTCAAAAGGACCATCAAAATAAAGTGTTACCAAATATTGCTTTGTTTTCAGAAATATTAAGTTGAAATTAAGTGAAGTTTTCATTAAAAAAGGTAAATAATCTAATGGGGTAAGTAAAAAACTTATTTCAAAGCAAAAACAAGATTATTTTACTCAACCCACTGGCAGATTATTGCTTCTTTTAAGGAAAAACTTAGTTTTGACTTATTATTCTGAAAAACTTCAAACAAAGTGCAAGCAGGAAACATTTTTTTAAAATGAAACAAATGGACATCCTTCTTTTTAACTTTCTAAAGAATCCAGAAAAAACATATCAAGTGTTTTCACAAAAATGTGAAGCATGCAGGAAGCAAGATCTTATTTACTCCCGTAAGAATTTCTGCAATGAAAACCATTTCTCAACAAGGTGCTGCAAAAGCTGTTAAATATAATATTCACTTTTTTTCTCTCAGTGGAACAGAGCTAATGATTCTGTAGCATTAATGTATGATTGCTAATAATTAAATGTATGATTTGTCTCTCACACTGATTGTAGAACTCCATGAATCTTCCACCTGATAAAGTGATGCTGCTCAGTCAGTACGACAGTGAAAAGAAATGGGAGCTGGTCTGTGATCAGGTGAACAAAAACACAATAATTACATTTTCACACACATTCATTTAACACAAAGCAGTTTTTACGGTCACAAACCATCATTAAAGCAGACATGAGTCACATTTTTCTTTCATTTTCAGGCCTCAAACTGCTTTTGTCATATTAACAAACAGCAAAATGCATAAAAAGTTCCATGTTTTAGTGGAAAATGGTGTTGTGCGAGTGCGCCCTAAAACTACACGTGGACTTTAGATGGAACAAAATGTGTAAAATAAATACCTCTTTACCCAGTATGCATCTTTATGTCAAAACAACATCAAATTGATATCAAGCATGATGTTAAAAAAAACATGTCAAAACTGCTAATCGATTTGATATCAAAACCTTCACGTCCATTTGACATCCACACATCGATGGCCTTTTGACCACCAATATAACAATACAAGAAGTCTTATAATATAATAAGAAATGTTAGTAACACTTTAGGTCACAATTTGTAGTATTAGCAAACCATTAACTACTGTAGCACTACTAGCTTAATAAACTACTAATAAGCTGTTTAATAATAGTTAGTAGGGTAGATGTTGGGTTTAGGTTTTGGGTAGGATTAGGTATGCAGAGTAGGATCATACTTTATAACTATTAATAAAGAGTTAGTAGGCAGATAATAAGCCAGTAGTTAATAGTATGAATTGTGACCTAAACTAAAGTGTTACCGAAAAGTTTTATTCATCTGAGAGAATTACAAATTTACACAGGATTTCGTACCCATATAATGAATGTAAGCTACCTTGACGTCAAAACGACATCAAATTAACATCTAACATTGGCGTCAAAAACTAGTGTCCATTAACTGATTTTTGACACGTTTTCTGATGCTAATGTTAGATGTCAATTTGATGTCGTTTTGACATCAATTGAATATTGTTTTGACATCAAGGTAGTCAACTGACATCAAATCGATTAGCATTTTTGATGTGTATTTTGACGCCAATGTTAGATGTCAATTTGATGTCGTTTTGACATCAAGGTAGTAATTTGACATCAAATCCATTCCCATTTTTACATATTTTTTGACCATAATGTTAGATATCAATTTGATGTCATGTTGACGTCAATTCGATGT
>CAIGQZ010032287.1:5443893-5453893 GCA_903798205.1 Danio tinwini
GTAGTAATTTGACATCAAATCGATTCACATTTTTACATGTTTTTTGACCATAATTTTAGATATCAATTTGATGTCATGTTAACGTCAATTCGATGTCATTTTAACATCAAGGTAGTCAATTAACATCAAATTGATTTGCATTTTTGACGTGGTTTTAATGATAATGTAAGATTTCAATTCGCTGTCATGTTGATGTAAATTTAATGTTGTTTTGACATCAAGGTAGTCAACTGACATCCACCTGATGCACATTTTTTATGTGTTTGACACCAATTTTAGATGTCAATTCAATGTGGTTTTGACATCAATTTGATGTAATTTTGATATCAAGGTATTCAATTGGCATCAAACCGATTCGGTTTTTGATGTGTACTTTGGGGGCAATGTTAGATGTCAATTCGATGTCATGCTGACATCAATTCGATGTCGTTTTGACATCAAAGTAGTCAATTAACATCAAATCGATTTGCATTTTTGATGTGTTCTTTGATGATATTGTTAGATTTCAGTTCGTTGCCTTGTTGATGTCAATTTAATGTTGTTTTGACTTCAAGGTATTCAATTGACATCAAATCGATTCAGTTTTTGATGTGTATTTTGGCGCCAATGTTAGATTTCAGTTTGCTGTTGTGTTGATGTTAATTTGAAACATCAAGAATGCGAATCAACTGAATGTCAGTTTGACATTAAGGTGTCCTCTGGGTAGAGTTGTGTTCACTATTCCTTCTCACTTCTCTGTCTCTTCAGGAGCGCTTTCAAGTGAAGAATCCTCCATCAGCCTACATTCAGAAACTGAAGAGCGTATTAGAGCAGGGAGGAGGCAGAAAGGTACAGATGTGTGTTTAAATCTGCGATATACAGTTACACTCATCCGATTACCATCTGAATACTGATATGAGCAATTTTATGCATTTATGTGATCTTGTTTTAAATGAAAACATTACATGCTGTGATTTGTAGTTTAAGAGGCGAGTCCAAGAATCCACCCAAGTTCTGAGAGAGTTGGAGATCTCTCTGCGCACCAACCACATCGGGTAAGAGCTGTCACATGACCGCATATAAATTAAAAGTCCCTTTTTGCAAAAACACAGTGGATGTGCCTGAAAAACACTCCCTATCCACTATATAGTACATTATATCAAGTGTCTGCCCTTCTGTAGTAGTGTTCGAATCCTGAGTAAACAATTTTTTTATACGATTTTATATATTACATTTTTAATAGGGCTGTCAAATGATTAAAAAAATTAACTAATTAATAACACTTTTTTTTGTAATTATTCATGATTCATCACGAAACGCCATATTTATTACAGAAATAAAAACAAACCCAGGCATGTAAGTGCTATTTGAATTTCAAAACAATCAATGCCAATAAAAAACAAAAATGATTTCCATGTTGAATTCTAAGTGGACTACAAAAAAAAAATCCAAAATACAGGCATTGCAGATATGGAAAAATATTATAATAATAAAGTATTAAATACCAACAATTGTACTCATTGTAAAGTTGTATTGCGAGTTGAGAACATTAATTATAAAGTAGAAACAGTTTTGCTTATTCCTTCTTAATATTGAGCCAGTTGCTAAGACAGTCCAGTCTATTGACATTATCGGGGGACAATGTGGCCAACATCAAAGGCAGGAACCAAAGACTACAGACTTCTTACAGGGACTTTGGTCATATCATATCTAAATATTTAATTCTAAACAGCTTTGAGGGATACGGACACCGCAAAGACTATAGAAAACATATAGAATGCCTTAAAGAGACTTTGGACAGTCAGATGTCAGGCGTTTGCTCTTGTTGCTAGGAAACACGCGCACACACAGGCGCACCCGTTGAGCAAGGGATCCCTTCAGATTCATCAACATGCACGATCGTGTTCATCAAATTTGCTTAAACTAAGCGTTCTTGAAGTAGGGCTGTATTTCTTAAGCAAGGATTCTGACACAGCAACGTGAAGCAGATGCTTTACAAAAGTTGCATGTAAGGGGGAAAACACGTCAAACTTAATGAAACATTTGAGGATGCATGGAATCAGCTTAGAGGCAGAGGAATGGGCTGTCTTTGACAGCTTGCGACATCATCTGGCATTTTCCCTGAGTACATTTACATGGACACCAATACTCCGCTTTTATGATTAAGGTAATGCTCTGATTAAGAGTCTACCATGTAAGCAGCGATTTTTGATTACCTTAAAGGACCACCCGAGTCACGAAATGCGGAGGTTTTTCTTTCCATTCGCCATGCATGCGGTATCAAATTCCATTAAAACAGCACTCTTCCAGCAGTCCTTATTTCATATTTTCATCTAATAATTGTCATGAGGCATGAAAAATATGTTGCTGAATGAAAGTGAACTGCAGTTAAAGTCTAAAGATTAAAATTGAAACACAATTGCATGAAACTCTGGAGGAAACGCGGGAGAGCCTGGTGATGCGACATTAATTGTTTTATACTGAAACTTTCCTTCTAAAAGCGCTTGGTCTTATCCATATTTCTTTGCATGTTAAACACACATCAGCCACAACAGGACATAAAAAAAACTGCAACTAAATGCGTTATTTTTTTTACCGCGTTAAATATTTCAAATTAATCACGTGCGTTAACGCGCTAATTTTGACAGCCCTAATTATTAATATTATATTTAATACAGTAAATAAAATATGTTTTATATTTGATAAGTCAGGATCACCTCAGGATTTGGTGAAAATAAAAATAGTATATGTTTTTATGCTTGTGTAGGTTGTTGTTGTAGGCTATTTGTTACATTATTATTATTTTTTATATTAATGTACTATATATGTACATATTTTATGTACAAATTTATATTTAAAAGTAGCATTTCTATTTAAAAAAATAATAATAAGTAAATACCAAGCATGACAAGCAGGTGTTTATTCTCAATGTTGTCAAATAATACAATAAATAAGGCAAATAAAAAGTGACATTAAACTCATAAAGCCCAAAAATGTTACTTTATGGAAGGTAGACTGCTCTCACTATTTACATCACTGTCTGAATTCACTCGTTTTCATTCCCTCTTTCTTAATATAGTCTACTCAACTGCCATACACTACATAGTGTTTATAGAATCAGTGAACATGTGAGCAGTTTGTGACATCTGTTTTTGTGCGTATTATAAAATGTTAGTAATCCCAAAAGTGGGCGGAGCCTTTACAGCTTGTGCCTCAGTTACTCCGGCAACAACAAACAAAACATCTTCATGTGTTTTAAAGTCTTGTCAGTTTAAACTCCTGATATATATTTTCTTGTACAGAAAGCTAAGTGTTCTTGTTATGTTCTGCTTAGGTGGGCCGAGGAGTTTCTAAATGAAGAAAACAAGGGCTTGGATGTACTAGTGGACTACCTCTCTTTTGCTCAACGCGCAGTCATGTATGCACACAAACACACATACACACATATACATTTGTTTTTATGAATTGTTGGGACATTCCATAGGTTTCCACTGTTTTTATACTGTTCACACTGTATTTTCTATTGCCTTACCTCTACCCTACACTTAACCCGACCACTTACAGTAGACTGTGTGCAGTTTTACTTTCAGAAAAAAACTAAGTCTGTATGATTTTAAGCCTTTTGAGAAATGGCAACATTAGCAGTGTCCTCATAATTCACCATCTTCTTGTAATACCTGTCATAACCAGGTCATTATACAAATTTGTGTCTTGATAAATCACAAAAACAGGCACACACATACATACACACACAAACATGTTAAGTTTTCATGGTCTTCCCATAAACATAATGACTTTTATATTGCACTTTATGATATTTATATTTATATTGTATATTCTGTGCTCCTCCGCAACCTTAACCCTAAATCAATCCTCACATTTTAAAATTCAGCAATTTCTCTTTTTCAAAATACTCCATTATGAATTATTTAAAAGCCATTTTCCTCATTGGGACCAAACAAATGTCCCTACAAGTTTATTATTACTTAAATAGCTGGTATTACATTTGGTTCCCACAATGTTATGAATACTAGAACCACACACAAGCACTTGCCAAGACACAACAGAGGAAGCTAAATTGTTAATGTGACGAGGCGTCTGGGAAAAGGATGTGGTCTGACAGTCCAATGACTCAAATCAGTTTCAGTGCCAGTTGCAGACACTGGTGTAGTATATTCACTAGTCTGAGTAACAAACAACCATTATCAAACTAAAGCATACATCAATGTGAAGTCGTCAATAAGCTGCATTTATCAACAACTACAACACCATTCAAAAGTTTAAAGTCACAATATTTAATTTGGTTTCTGGATCCTTAAATTGTCTCTACGGGCACAACCCTCCTGGTCGACCACTCTGGCTTCCAGGTTAGCTTGGCGCTGTGTCAGGTGTTTGATTAGCGTCAATGCTAATTGTAGCACGTCTCAATTTCATCAATTTTTTTCTCTCATCTATCATTTGTTCTTTTCAATTCTCATTTGATATCGTAAAACTGTTCCATATTATAATTTCTGAGCTCACGAAGTTCATTAAGAGACTTAACCATTTTCATTTTCAGACTGACCTCGACTGATTTATCTTGACTTGTTTCAGGATCATTTTCTACCGCATTCGTCATTGTTCTACTCCTCGTAGTTACCCCTTTCTCTATCGTTGCATTAAATATTCCCAAGATTTCACAAAATCAAATGAATTACTTGTTAGTACATGATTGTTTGTTAATTAATGTATTAATTACCACATTATTCATTTATTTATTCATTTTCTTTTTTCTTTTTTCCCTTTATTAATCTGGGGTCGCAATGAAACTTATCCAGCATATGTTTTATGCAGAGAATGCCCTTTGAGCTGCAACCTATCTCTGGGAAACACCCATACAAACTCATTCACACACATACACTACTGAAAATGTGTTTTGACTGTGGGGGAAACGGGAGCACCCGGAGGAAACCCATGCAAACACGGGGAGAACATGCAAACTCTTCACAGAAATGCCAACTGACCCAGTCGAGGCTCGAACCAGCAACCTTCTTGCTGTGAGGCGATTGTGCTACACACTGTGCCACCGTGACGCCATGGTGGCTCAGTGGTTAGCACTGTCACCTCATAGAAAGAAGGTCGCTGGTTCGAGTCCTTGGCTGGGCCAGTTGGCATTTCTGTGTGGAGTTTGCATGTTCTCCCCGTGTTCCTCCGTGGGTTTCCTCCAGGTGCTCCGGTTTCCCCCACAGTCCAAACACATGCGCTATAGGGGACTTGAATGAACTAAATTGGTTGTTGTGTACAAGTTTGTGGGTGTTTCCCAGTACTGGGTTGCAGCTGGAAGGGCATCCACTGAGTAAAACATATGCTGAAATATATCGGTTCATTCCGCTGTGGCGACCCCTGATAATTAAGAGACTAAGCTGAAGAAAAATAAATGAATGCTACATTATACTCCAATACTAACTACAGGGAACTGATAAACTGCAGTGTTTCCTCTAGGATTTTTTCAAGCTGTGGTGGCAGGCTTTTTACACAGATCTACCAACTACTTATGACATTATTTCAATGACAAATGTCTTGAGCGCAGTGTTACAAGTCGAGATCGCATTCTGCTTGCTTGACTTCCTCTGTTTGTGCACAAAACCTCTTGCACGCCCTCAAATATACACTGCTCAAGTGCAGATTGTCTTGTGCACTCTCAAATTAAATTGCTGAAGTGCGATTTAATGCATTTATGTAACAGCTATGTCTCCAACATTATTAGATTTAATAGGAATATTTATGAATGTCTCCAATAGACCTACTGAACGGCATTGATGTGTCCAAGTAAAGTGACACGGCTATAAACTCCAGCAACATAAAATCATTGTATGCAGAACCATAGACCTTTATCTATAAAGTATAATTATGGAAACTGTGTTCATCTTAACTGAAAGCTACGTCATGTTTGCTGGCCTCACACATCGCGCAGCCCTGTCAGTCAGTCAGTATTTCACCAGAAAGGGTTAAACAAATAACTCACAGCACTACTACGATTACAGAAAAATTCGCTCTGTAATAATTCACTTGCCTTTTAATACCTATTGGTGCGATTATAAACCGCTATAAAAAAAACCAACAACAATGACTGATAGTTTTGAATGAGAAGCTGTAATGTAGCCATGGCGAGATGAATTTTGGGAGGTTAGAGATTTTGCCGGCCCACATGTAACACTAACCGGCCCACTTTAAAAAAAAGGTTCCGACCCTTGCCAGATGGC
Organism: Danio tinwini; assembly: GCA_903798205.1. Lineage (NCBI taxonomy): Eukaryota > Metazoa > Chordata > Actinopteri > Cypriniformes > Danionidae > Danio > Danio tinwini. Next base: position 5,450,115 of record CAIGQZ010032287.1, read on the forward strand.
CAGTCAAAAACACTATAGTATCTAATATAAGCTACTATAGTATTTCTTAGTATGTGGGAAATCAGGATTTACTGCATCCGTGCAGAAGTATTAATGCACATTTCTGTGTTTTTGCAGATATGATATGGACAGCAGCTCTGAAAATGGAAGCTTTGAGGAGAAATCAGTGGAAGATCTGACCACGAGTGCAACAAACTCACCTACCCACAATTCCCCTCGCTCAGCACGGCCCTACACCACACGGTCAGTCACGTATGGCCAATTACAAGTCTTTCTTCTAATTTAAGCAGTTTTTACACCTACAGTTGAAGTCAGAATTATTCACCCTCCTGTGTTTATTTTTTTTTCTTCTTCAAATATTTCTCAAATGATGTTTACAGAGCAAGGAATTTTTCACAGTATATCCTATAATATTTTTTCTTCTGGAGAAAGTCTTATTAGTTTTATTTTGGCTAGAATAAAAGCAGTTAAAAAAAAAAAAACATTTTAAGGTCATTATTATTAGCCCCCTTAAGCAATATTTTTTTCGATTGTCCACAGAACAAATCATTGTTATACAATTAACCCAATGCCACTTTAAGCTGAATACTAGTATCTTGCAAAATATCAAATATCATGTGCTGTCATCATAGCAAAGATAAAAGAAATCAGTTATTAGAGATGGGTAAAAAACTATTATGTTTAGAAATGTGTTGAAAAAAATATTCTCTGTTAAACAGAAATTGGGCAAAAAGATAAAAGAATTACTTTAACAGGAGGGCTAATAATTCTGACTTCAGCTGTATATGTCATGGTGGTAATTAACTTCTCCCTTCATTAAACTGAAGCCAAAAAAGCACTTAATTATGGACCTTGTTCATGAGTAATTGCAGTAAAAGTTTTATTGACTGTTTTATTTTGGCTTTATTTATTTGCACAAGTAAAAACTGTCACCGTAGACCACAAAACCAGTCATAAGTACTTTTTTTGTTTTTTTTTTTATTTTCATTTTTATATCATCTGAAAGCAAAATAAATCAACTTTCCATTGACGTATGGTTTGTTAGGAATAGACAATATTTGGTTGAGATATAATTATTTTAGGCAACGCAGTGGAGCAGTAGGCAGTGCTGTCGCCTCACAGCAAGAAGGTCACTGGTTCGAGCCTCGGCTGGGTCAGTTGACATTTCTGTGAGGAGTTTGCATGTTCTCTCTGCGTTCGCGTGGGTTTCCTCCGGGTGCTCTGGTTTCCCCCACAAGTACAAAGATATGCGGTACAGGTGAATTGGGTAGGCTAAATTGTCCGTAGTGTGTGAGTGCGAATGAGTGTGTATGGATGTTTCCCAGAGATGGGTTGCAGCTGGAAGGGCATCCGCTGCATAAAACATGTGCTGGATAAGTTGGCGGTTCATTCCACTGTGGCGACCCCGGATAAATAAAAAGGAGTAAGCCGAAAAGAAAATGAATGAATGAATGAATAATCATTTGCAAATGAGGTTTCTGAGGATTCAAAAAATATAAATACTGAGAAAATCAACTTAAATTTGTCCAAATTAAGTTAATATAAATGCACAATACCAATCAAAAAATAGATCCACAATAGTCTAGAAAATGTCTTCATGGAAAATGATCTGTACTTAATATCCTAATGATTTTTGGCATAATGTAAAAATCTATAATCATATAAGGTGTCTTTGGCTTTACCCAAAAATTGTGCAACATAAGACCACAATGGTTTTGTGGTCCAAGGTCACATATATTTAAAATAAAACAATAAAGTACAGTTCATATTGTGCAGCAAGAGGCTAAAAAGCTAAAGAAAAGGACAGCAATTCAAAAAAAGCGCTAAACTAACTGTCATTCAGTAGCTATGGCCTAAACTTACAGGAACTACCTATGCGTTTCAACAAATTTAATGCACAATGAGAATCAAGAATTTCAACAGACCATGCATGAAGTAAAATGCCTTATAAAATGCTTCTGAACAGTATAAAGCAACACAGGCTCATTCTGAAAACCTAGCCCTATATACATTTCTGGAGATTGTGAATTATGTAGCCAGAGCTACGTATGGCTGCATTTTGTTTTTAAAACGAACACTTTAAGGCAGTATGACGTCGTTCCTTTTCGTGACTACCAGCTGACCGCTTACCTCTATGCGGGTGGCTTTCCCACTGTTGCCAGTTTTTCAGGTGGCTCGCTGTGTACGTTAATAGACTTGTGACCTCAGTAAATCAGCTTACTATCATCTCAAAAACATTGCAAGAATTAGATGCTTTGTTTCCAGTGAAGACTTAGAGAAACTTGTTCATGTTTTTATCAGCAGCAGGGTGGATTACTGTAACGGCCTCCTCACGGGCCTTCCCAAAAAAACAGTCAGACAGTTGCAGCTCATCCAGAACGCTGCGGCCTGGATTCTGACCAGAACCAGGAAATCAGAGCACACCACACCTGTCCTCATGTCTTTGCACTGGCTCCCAGTTACATTCAGAATAGATTTTAATGTATTATTACTTGTCTATAAATCACTAAATGGTCTAGGACCTCAATACATTACAGATATGCTCACTGAATACAAACCTAACAGATCACTCAGATCTTTAGGATCATATAAACTAGAAGTTCCAAGAGTTCATTCAAAGCAGGATGAATCAGCTTTCAGCTACTATGCCCCTCGCTGCTGGAATCAGCTTCCAGAAATGATCAGATGTGCTCCAACATTAGACATTCAAATCCAGACTGAAAACACACCTGTTTAGCTGTGCCTTTACTGAATGAGCACTGTGCTACGTCCGACAGATCGCACTACTATGTTTTTCTCTTCTTTTCTATTCTTTTACAACCTGTTTATCTGTTTTTATCTGTTTTTTATTATCTGTTTTATTTTTTTTCTTACACTTGTCTTTTTTATTCCTGTTTATGTTAAGCCCTTTTGAATTGCCACTGACGGTGTTCGAATTTGGTGAAGAACGGTTCCAGAAAGCAGGTGAAACAAAAACAAAGCAAAAAAAAATTTTAATTACCATGTAAATAACAGGGTGAGAACATGGTAAGATCTGAAAACATGGTAAAAATCAGGCGGCTGCAGGGACTTTTCTGGATTGTTTTTCAAAACACTGTAGGTTGGGGTTTGGGGAAGTGGGTGGGCACTGGTCAATCTGTGCTTTTGAAAACACTATCAGTTGGGTTTATGGACGAAGGAGGGTGGGTCAATTGATCGGTCAGTTGGTCAGTCAGTCAACAGCTGCCTCTGGTGGATTTATGAGAGAACAGCAGGCACAAATGGCACTTGTGAGAGAAATTTGAGATCTCAAAAAGCATCTCTAGTGGATTTGCGAAAACAAAAACAGCAAAAAAACATACCTCCAGGGACATTTTTGGTGCATTCCAGAAATGTATAAAGGGTTACATTTTCAGAATGAGCCTGGGTTGATATAAAGAGTTGCAGGAAAACAATACATATTTCTTTAAGTTACTAATACATGTAAATACAAATGTTCTCTTTTAAGTCCTTTTGTTTTCCTATCTTAGATTCAGCATGATCTGATTTCTATTTGATTATTTTCAGCTTCGCTCACAATACAACAATACAATCTACATTCAGAAACGCACATGCACAGACCAGTGACGAGTTTAAAAATGTTTATCATTGCAAACGTCATAAATAAGACACACAAACGTAAACACACACCTGTCCAGTGGCCTCTATCAGGATCATCTGCATTCCTCACACACACACAGACAAATGTGCATCTGTGTGTCAAACTGTTTGACTTGAATGATTTTGAGAGACTGTATCAG
>CAIGQZ010032287.1:5461808-5476701 GCA_903798205.1 Danio tinwini
TTGGCTGAGATGCTAAAAAAAAAACACATGATGAGGCTAAAATAAGTGTGTGTTCATCAGTTAAACTCATCTGTAGAGCATCATATCAGCTGTTTCGCTGTCTGAGAATGCGAGACGCCACACCAAACCTTCATAAAGACACGTGTGTGTATGAGATATGATCAGCCTCGCGCTCTGAATGTGTGTTTTCATTCGTGTGTGTGAAGATTTTGATACATATCTCTGACAGCAAAGACGATTACGCAAACTAGAAGGGTTTTCCCAGCTACTTGCTCTCCAGGAATGCACACGCTTTGCATAAAAATATAACACAGCCTTAGATAACATACTGTCATGCTGACGACAGCAACACGACGATCACGTGACCTTAGATGTGCTCAAAGTGACTCTTTTAAATCAATCAATCAATCAATCAATCAGTCAGGGCTGAACTATATATTGTTTGAGCATCAATATCGCAATGTGTGTTTCCGCAATAGTCACATCGCAGAATTAGATTATCTAATAAATTTTAAAGGACATTATTAAATAATAGGCGACACAGTGGCGCAGTGGGTAGCGCTGTCGCCTCACAGCAAGAAAGTTGCTGGTTCAAGCCTCGGCTGGGTCAGTTAGCGTTTCTGTGTGGAGTTTGCATGTTCTCCCTGCGTTCGCGTGGGTTTCCTCCGGGTGCTCCGGTTTCCCCCACAGTCCAAAGGCATGCGGTACAGGTGAATTGGTGGGGCTAAGTTGTCCGTAGTGTATGAGTGTGATTGAGAGTGTATGGATGTTTCCCAGAAATGGGCTGCGGCTGGAAGGGCATTCGCTGCGTGAAACATGTGCTGGATAAGTTGGCATTCCACCGAGGCGACCCGGGATTAATAAAGGGACTAAGCTGAAAAAGAAAATGAATGAATGAATAATTAAATATTATTATTTTTTATGATTTATACAATAATGACCATGTTATTTTACATTTGATTTTTACATGCAATTTCTGTATTTGAACACTTTTTGGCTCTCTAGAAAACCATAAAGCACTGTAACTTTTATGTTTGCTCTGTCGTATTTATATATGCTTATTTATTATATCATATGCAGAGGCACTGCAAAGAAAAAGACCTGTGGATTAGAGCTATTTAAAATCACCCCAATATATAATTGCAGCAAAACAAGATATCGCAATGTCAGATTTTTACAATATCGTGCAGACCTACAATCAATCAATCAATCATCTTTTATTTATACCTTACTACAACCAAAGTTGACTAAAGTTGGATGTACAGTTGCCTTGAACTGGGCCGAAGCACGCTTGTCCCCCCTCCCGTCTCCCCTGACGGCCCACACTCACATTACATTCAGGCCTGAGCAAGCTTATGTTATCGATGATGAGCTGATCAGTAAGCGCTCTCGCTCAGCACAGTGGAGATTTCTTTAGTTATATCGTTTAAGTCATTTGATATGCGGTGACACGCAGTCTAATATTTCGACGAACATATCAGCCTCTTTTATTGCTCATAAACAATCATAAAGTCCTCGTGCTGCAGGAATTAGGAGGTTTGCTGAAGGTGCAGCTGTCGTGCAGTGAGGGGTTTGCGTCTTTAATAATATACGACTGTTTGTGTTCATTGAACAGTACGAATGATTAATTAATCCATATGAAACAGTCCCTTAAAAGTCACATCTCGTCTTCAGTTTCGGGCTCAGGCCCAAACTGAGCTCTTCCAACCGGGCTAGGGCCGGCCAACTGAACCGTGCCTGAGCCCGATTCAGAGCACTCACACTTTTCAAACAATCCGGGAAATGGTCCTGGGCACAGTTTGGATAGCACAGTGTGAGTATGCCCAGGGCGTCAAAAGTGGCTGATCTGTTCAGTGAAATATTTCACTGCATCCCAAACGACAAACAGGCCGTCGAGGGAGACTGGAGGGGGGACAAGCATGCTTCAGCCCGGTTCAAGGCAACTGTACATAGTGTGAGTACGCCCTAAAATGCTTTACTACAGTAAAACAAATTGCACAGCAAAACTCGAAAACAAATAATTTTATATCATAATATAATATTGAATTAAATAAATAAATTAATAATGTGTGTGTAATAATTCATTTATAATTATTAATTAAATTTTAATTGAAGTAAATTTTTTATTTTTATTAATCAACACAAAGTAAACAGCAGGTTTAACAATAAACATCAGCAAACAAACCAAAAGCACAAACTGAGATTAAATGTATATAATTATGTGAGGAGTTAATGCATGAGTGTTATGGGCATTAAATGTACATCTCTAAATCATGTATGTGTTTTGAATTTGGAAAGGTTGGATTAAAGAGGGGGGAAATTAAATTATGAGGAAAAAGAAAAGAAGAATGAAAAATATAGAAGTTAGACAGAGGAAAGATTATGGGGGAAAAGGAAAAAGGAATGAGAGAGAGAGTAGAAGAGAGAGAAAACATAATTATAGTAATAAATGATAAATGAACACAATAATAAATAATAATGTTTTATTATTTCTATTTTAATCTTAAGTGTCACATGTTGTCTGTACTTTGTCACTCAATAGCTACGTTTCCATCCACCTGTTTTTATGTGCATTTTGGATATGCGCATACGATACGAAAATGGTTGATGGAAACGCCATGATGCGCATACATTTTGAAAATGCACATAAAAACATGCGCATAACTGAGTAGGATAAACTTTTTATTTGATAAGAAAAGATGCGCATAAACTCTGATGGAAACACCTTTATTGCATAAATTCCAGTGTGCCAATTAAAAAAAGGTCATGTGATTTTGTTTTCAGAGATCATGTCATGATGAAAATGTGTGTAAATGGACAAACCAGCAGGTTGAGCACATTGTAAACCATCTGCAATGTTGTTTTTGTCATTCTAAAACGCCTTACCGTTTAAATATTAGTGTTATTATATTATTAATGACCTCCAGAATCAAGAGCGTCTGTGCTCTGCGTCTGACACTGCGTGTCAGGATTGCCTTCTGAGGCGCAAGTCATTTATTAGATAAAGAAAAGGTGGACAAATTTTCTTCTACCGCAGCAAATTTAGTTTTTTCTGTTGATATTTGGCGCCAGTTAATCAGAAAGTGACGATTTTGTTCGCTTTGACTCGTTGGATGGAAACGCAGCTTTATTCGCACATCTTTTATCCGATAATCCAGTTTTGCGCATAAAGTTCATTCACATTTTTGGATGGAAACATAGCTACTAAAATGTGTTTTTCATGCAATCAATGTATGTATGCAGATTTTTTTTAATGTAATGCAATAGGATGAAGTTTGTATATTATATTGAAAAAAAAGAGATCAATTCTGAAAATATTTCACATAAGCATGTGTGTTTGTGTGTTTGCAGGTGTGTGGAGAGAAAAACAGATTCGAAAAACTGATGGAGTATTTCAGAAATGAAGAAAGCAACATCGATTTCATGGTGAGGACAAAGAGTGCTTCATCTCAAGATGTCCTCATTTTTTGTGTTGTGGTTTATTTCACTTTGTCATTAAAATTACTGTGTGTTTTTTAGGTAACACTTTACATTAACGTTAAGTTAATGAAAATACAGTTGTTCATGTTAACTCACTGTGCATTAACTAATGTTAACAAGTGGGAATTTGGATGTTAATAATGCATTAGTAAATGCTAAACTATGATTAATAAATGATGTATTGTTCGTTATTAGTTTATGTTAGTAAAAATACACTATATGATAACTAATGAAGCCTTATTGTAAAGTGTAACCGCTTTTCATTCATAGTGTATCTGTATGAACAGTTGAAGTCAGAATTATTATCCCCCCTTTGATTTATTTATTTATTTTTTTATATTTACCAAATAGGGAAATTAAAGTAACAAGTAGTGTACTTAAAAGCATCACTTCATACTAACAATGAGGCATAGGCCTATTACAGGTTAATCTTGTTAATTGATGAAAGATTATCATGCAAAAAAGAGCATGTATATCTTAAAACGCCTGCCTGAACATCTTAACATAAAACAATAAACATTCACACTTTAAAAAATAAAAAAATATATAATTAGTTTAGGGACACATTTTACTCCAAGCTCATTTAATTATTTCATTACTTATTTTATAACCAAAGTTCTAAAACAAATTTGTTTTAATAATTCAGGGAACTGCTGTTGTTTTATGATTGTCACAAAAAAATACAGTCCTATCGCCACATTTTCTCCCTCTGTACCTGGATAGTACCTGCCTGCTGCACCTAAGGACTCTGAAAGCGATGTCTGTCTCGCCCTAGCAGCACCTGTGCCTTTTCTTTTCCTCCTCTTCTGACCGCCTAGTCATGACGTTGTCATATTCTGTCTTGTGATTTATATGTAGATGTTTGATTAGGTGTGTGGTATTATCAAAGAGCATAGAATCACCAAGAGGCGACACTCTAGTGCGATTTAGGAAACAGCCACTAGATGGCGCGGCGGCCATTTTGGAATGAAAACTCCAATAGAACAACAGCATATTAAAAGTCTGTAAAATAAACTATTAAAAGTGCTGATGATTGTGATAGTAAGTGTTGTATTGTCGTCTTTCAGGTTGTATCTCAGCTTTAATGCGCTTTTTAATAAATAAATAAAAAATAAAGCAGCTGCTTGCCATCGCGACAGCAATAAGATCCAATGGGCAATCCAATCGCCTATTGGAATCCGGGGCTGTTGCAGTGGAACGTTCTATTAAGTGTCGCCTCTTGGTCATTCTATGCTCTTTGGTATTACCACAGTACCTCCCTGTTTTATTACACGTGTCACAAACCGCATCGTTTGAGTTGATGGAAGTGAAGTAGCTCCACACATAACTTCGCTTGCGGTCACCCTATATCCAATTATAGCTTGACTGAACAACATGTGCCAGCGGACTGAGTGGCTAGCTAGCGTGCTCTGTTGTACAGTGCCATATTACGCACATGACTTGGCAGGCGGAAGAACAAGTAGTTCCAACTAAGTTGGCATTATTCAGATAAACTAGGGTAATTGTGGTTACTTTCCGCTATAATTTAATTTCCAATAAACTACATATTTGCTCCAAATTACTGAAATATCAATATTTTGATAAGATAATCGATTCTAGAACATACAAAGCTGGTATCGGAGATATCGATATTTTATTATCGATCTGCACATCATTAATTTTAAGGTCAATATTATTAGCCCCTTTAAGCTATTTATTTTTTATTTTTTGCGATTGTCTACAGAACAAACCACCGTTATACAATAACTTGCCTAATTACCCTAACCTGCCTAATTAACCTAATTAAGCCTTTAAATGTCACTTTAAGCTGAATAGTACTATCTTAAATATACTATACTAAAATATTATGTACTGTCATCATGGCAAAGATAAAAGAAATCAGTTATTAGAGGTGAGTTATTAAAACTATTATGTTTAGAAATGTGTCTCTGTTAAACAGAAAATGGGGAAAAAAATAAACGGGGCTAATAATTCAGGGGGGCTAATAATTCTGACTTCAACTGTACATTTTAAATCCACAATGATAAGAGCATAGTTCCTAGGCAGTGCATTAGATTTCTGCTCATAATTTACACTTTGACTAATATGTTTTCTTCTTTTGCATCTACAGGTGGCCTGTATGCAGTTTATCAACATTGTAGTGCACTCAGTAGAGGACATGAACTTCAGGGTGTTTTTACAGTACGAGTTCACACAGCTCGGGCTCGACAGCTATCTAGAGGTGAGGAAACACCATTATATTATAATGTTACAAAAACTGAAATATTCTGATTATAAAAACAGCATATACTGTAAGAAGGACTTCTGTAGGATTATGTGACATTATGTGGAGTGATGCATGCTCTGTGTGTGTCTGTGTGTGTGTCTGTGTGTGTGTGTGTGTGTGTGTGTGTGTCTGTGTGTGTGTGTGTGTGTGTGTGCGTGTGTGCGTGTGTGTGTGTGTGTTCTAGAAATTAAATGTGACTGAGAGCGAGAGGCTGCAGATTCAGATTCAGGCGTATCTGGATAATGTGTTTGATGTGGGAGCGATGCTTGAGGACGCAGAGGCCAAAAACACAATAATGGAGCATCTAGAAGAGCTACAGGAACAAAACACACAGGTACACACACTAAAACACACACAACTTTAGATAAACTGGTGGAAATGTGTTCTGTAGAGCTGATTTACCTGTCAAACTGATAAACATATATGTCGAAACATTATTTCTAATATAGTCTATAAAGGGCTTGACATTACCTTTTTTGATCACCAGCCACTGTGGCTAGTAGTTTTCCAACATTACTAGCCACTCTCCATTTTCACTAGCCACAGTTTTGTTGTGGGGAAAATATATTTTATATGCATAAATTAGACTGGCATGCTACAATTACTTGATTTAGACTTTGGGTTATGTCCACATGCCTCCTCATTCATTTCACTTTTTTGTGTGTATGAACTTGCTTAATGTGCATGAGCAAATGGGCTGTGGTTTCAGTGTTGCATTGCAATTGCTTTTTATTTCACAGAACTTTTCAGGGCTCAACACTAAAGATTTACCAAATTTATCTCGGACCACACCAAAAATAAATAAATTATTATTTCTTAACCACAAATGTTAAATAATATGTCAAAACATGCTAAATATAGCTGTATACATGCTATTTTTATTCAACAAAACCTTTCTTTAAAAAAACAACTACATAAAAACAAAATAATTATTGCCATGTATCTAAAGCCAAGCACAGTAGCCTAGTCTGTCCAGGCTGAAGGTCTTAGATCACTAGTTAACTACACATAAATGGGGAGTTAATCTCCTATTAAAGCAATGGTATTGTAAAAAAGACAATTAAACCCTATTAACAAAAATAACCATAAGCAAAACAAAGCAGGCGAAAAACATACCATGTGTCATAATGGAAGGCCCATAATCTGTTCAAGTTTAAACAAAACCGGCACCCACTGCTGCTTACAAAAAGACTTATTTTAAAAACATCCAGAGCTTTTGGAAGCTGCAGGATTGTGGGTGCACGAGCATCACTTTTCGTCCAGTCTATTTCAAAGAGAACCAATCGCAGCAGTTGCGTTTTTTCAGGCACGGTTGCTTCGCACTAGGAAACGGAAGCACAGTACATCACCTGTGCACGCAAGTGATCATGCTCTCATTTGGTATTCACCTACTTTCTTTTGTCATATTTGTTTTATATTTGTCAGTCATGCTGCTTCTCGATTCTAAGATGACATTTGCACGCGTATTGGGCCATCTTTATTGTCGAACACTGATTTTAAGATAATTATCATTTAAAAATGATCTTCAAGCAGCCAAAGTGGTATATATCATTATATATATATATATACAGGGCTTTACATTAACACTTGTCAACCCGCCAAATGCAGGTAGATTTTAGCTGTGGTGGGTTAGACATCCACCTCCACTAGCCACTTTGGCTGGTTGAAAATAATTTTTAAATTATAGCTTTCTTAAAAGCAGGGTTTGATAATAAGGATGGCCCGATATTCGTGCAAATGCGATCTTAGAATCGAGAAGCAGCACGACAAATATAAATGTGTTTGTGCGGGCAAAAGAAAGCCGGTTGATTACCGAATGAGAGGATAATCACTCACGCCAATAGCTGATGTGATGCGCGTGACCGTTTAAAACACATGCGCGCTCCCATTTCCTTGCTTGAAACAACCGTGCCTGAAAACACAACTGGTGTGATCGGTTCTCTTTCCAAAAGACTAGACAAAAAGTTATGTGCATGCACTCACAGCCCTGCTGCTTTCAAGAGCTCTATACTGGTCTTTTTGTAAGCAGCACCGGTTGTGCTTTCACTTTAACCATTATTTAAACAGGATATAGGATATTAACTTCCCATTTATGTGTAGTAAACTGGTTTTAACTGTTTTTTTAAGAAATGTTTTGTAAAAAAATGTATAGTATACAGCTATATTTTGCTTGTTTTGACACATTATTTAAAATTTGTGGCTAAGAAATAATTATTTATTTATTTTTAGTGTGGTCAGAGATAAATTTGGTAAATCCTTTGAGCTCTAAAAAGTCATGTGAAATAAAACTAATTGTAATACAACATTATGAAACCATGACCCATGTGCTCATGCTCACTGAGCAAGCTCATACACAACATACACAAAAAGTGACATGAATGAGGAGGCATGTGGACATTCCACAAAATATAAATCAAGTAATTTTAGCATGTCAAAGTCATATTTATGCATATAAAATATATTTTCCCAACAACAAAACTGTGCCACACTGTATATACATGTATATATACATTCATTCATTCGTTCATTTTCCTTTCGGCTTAGTCCCTTTATTAATCTGGGGTCGCCACAGCGGAATGAACCGCCAACTTATCCAGCACATGTTTTACGCAGCGGATGCCCTTCCAGCTGCAACCCATTTCTGGGAAACATACAGTATATACACATTCATACACTACATACAATTTAGCCTACCTAATTCACCTATACCGCATGTCTTTGGACTGTGGGGGAAACCGGAACACCTGGAGGAAATCCATGTGAACGCAGGGAATATGAATATGAATATGAATATATATATATATATAATAAAATAATGTACTATGAAGTTCTATTAGACAACATTAGTTCATGCAGTCTCAGGAATAAATTACAAATGTCTGTATATTATATTTTATATTATTCTTTTATACATATACTTTTACATTTTTGTTAATTCTTGACAATTTTATTAAGAATTAAAATATATTATTATTATTTTGTGTGTGTTTGTGTCTGTCAGCTGAACACGAGACTACAGCAGTGTGAGACTGAAGCTGTGGAGAAAACGGCTGACCTTGAAAAACAACTCATACACAGCAGCAAACAGGTGGAGCTGCTCAAGGTAACACACACATACACATACACATACACATACAAGCACACACACACACGCACACACACACACACACACACACACACACACACACACACACACACACACACACACACACACACACACTTACGCTCGCTGCAGTTCCAGCAGGTGAATCTGTGTTTCAGGAGAGTGTGAAGGAGGCTCAGACTCAGCTCCAGCAGCAGCAGAAGGACACACAGACGCGCAGTGAGACCCAGCAGCACACACACACAGACAGACAGCAGATGCAGATGGAGAAGATGCTGCAACTGCTGGTGGAGCGAGGGCTGATCCGCATGGAGAGATCTGCTTCTGGAGCTCTGGATTTACACATTATAGCAGCTGCCAACACAACAGGTGGAGAAATTACCAAATAACAAACATACTGTAGTAATGTAAAATGTAAGGACTTTTTAAAGTAAACAGATAGTTATAAACAAAAATAAAATATAATAATGTAAAAATGTTTTGCAAAACAAGTGAACATCCACTGCTGTGTGCATCGTTTAAACACATCATTATCAAATCATATTTAAAGTATGCCTGAAATCAAAATGTACAATGTTTGTTTTGCTAGCTCACATTGTTATACATAAGGAAAATAATTGATCCGTGCTAAAGTTAATCCATTTGATGTCAGTTTGACGCTTCAGCCACAATATTCTTAGCCACGCCCCTCTTACTGCTAGTTTGCTATGACGGAACGATGCACAAAAAGCCCCGCCCCTAATATTCAGTTTCTGTTAGAAGCACATCAACATACTGAAATAAGTCACAGCAACTTCCGGTTCACACAGACTTTAATTATAAAATGTCTTAGCAAAGCTTAAGGCCCAATCCCAATTTTACCCCTTAGCCTTTCCCCTTACCCCACCATTGGTGTCCCAATTCTCTTTAGCTTGAAGGCATAGGGCTAAGGGCAAGGTGTATACACCACTTCGAATGAAGATTTTTCAGGAGCACACTTGTTACCAAGGGGTAAGTAAACTCGTTACTAAGGGGTAAATTTCCCAGAATGCACCAGCTACAGCGACAGTTTCGCTGCACCCAGAAGGAGATCCACAAATTAGTATTTTTTGTCACTATTACGGATTTTTACAACAAACAAACTCATGTTTAAATATATTCAGAGATGTATAAAGTACTAGAAACCCAGACTTAAGTAAAAGTACAAGTGCTCTATCAAAAACGTGACTTGAGTAGAAGTTGAAGTGCTCTTTAAGCATCATACTTAAGTGGAAGTACTAAAGTGTTCAACATTTTTTGTACTTAAGTATTGCAAGTAGTTAAAAATGTACTACTCAAGTACTGAAAGTAAAAGTACAAGTATTGCGTTATGTAGTTATTTTTAAAAAAGCAGTCAAAAGACATTGTTTTGTTTATTTTAAATATCTTTTTTGGGGCACAGGATTAAGCAGAACAAAAAGAACCATGGTTTACGATTTATAATATAAATAAATATATATATACTGAACTTATCACTGGTCTTTCCCTCAGACAAATGCAAACATTGGTTTTAAATAGGGTCACGGGTGGTCTTTTTCCTCATCGCCACGAACAGTTGAAAGTGAAGGAGTTGAAGGTGGAATTTCTGGGTTTTCCATGTCTAAAACAAACTAAAGTGCGCTCTATGCAGGCAGGCAGCATGGTCTTCTTTGATCGTCTGATCAATGAATGATTGATTCGTGACATTTTTATAATTGTAACTATGCAACACATAAAAAATCGACTGGAGTAAAAGTATTAAGCTCATCGAAAATATGTACTGAAGTAAAACTAGAAGTAGGAGAAGAAAACAATACTCCAGTAGAGTACAGATACAGCCTGTTAGTACTTATACAGTAGTGAAGTAGTTCTACTTCGTTACTATACATCTCTGAATATATTTATAACTGCGTTCATGTTTTACCGTCAAGCTTTTATAAACAAAACACTAAAATAAAAACTAAATTTTGCGATCTATAATCCCTAATAAAAACTCCTGTACAGCAGTCCCACAACATTCTGACACTCGATGACACTCGAGAATGAGCCTTTTACAGTGTCTGCTATAATGTTAATGTTGTTTTTGGTGTGTTTACATAGATTCATATGGCCAAAGTGTAAATACACAGTATAGTTATGATCTTATTGCCACATTAGATCATTATGATAACATAATATATGCCTTCAGTGATTTTCTGAAGATAAATACCAAAAAATAACACAACTGGAGTAACTACAGCAGTCGCAATCGTCTGATCCCATATGAATCAAGAGATCGCAATGACATATGATGACGTGAGCAGGTGTTGAAGTGCTGTCCCAATTCTTTCAATTTTGAAGCCCTTCCCCTTCACACTCGTTTTTAAGGGCCAAGGGGAAGGGTTAGGGGTACAAAAATAGAATTGGGATTGGGTCTAAGTCTAATATTTAAATTGCAAATAATTGTCTTTTTACATCCAAGATAAGTGCTCAAAAGAGACCTCACCTGTGCCACAGTCTCCGCCCACTCCTCCAGTCCCTGCCCCTCCACCGCCTCCTCCTCCACCCCCTCTGGCATTAGCTCCACCCACTTCACCTTTTATTGGCAGGACAGGAACCTTAAAGACAGGTGAGAGAAATAATGACAGTCATCTGTGGTGAGAATACGAATGGAGAATATGAATGAAACTCTGTGTGCATTTCTGTCTTGTGTTTGTGTGTAAGATGTAAAAGGTAAGCAGCCAATCAAGACCAAGTATCGCATGCCGCTGCTGAACTGGCAGGCTCTGATGGAGGAGCAGGTAGCAGGAACCGTCTTCACGGAGCTCGATGACCAGACGGTACTTCAGGTCAGATCTGTGTGTTTATAACACACACACACACACACACACACACCTGAAACATGGCTGTCTGATAATTATCTATTTATATGATCAATAGGGTATATGCACAAGGACTTTTAATTTTCAGTCAGCCAGTTTAAACACTTCTTGTGAACTGTCATGCCATTATAAACTCACCATGATCTGGTTCCTTTAAAAATCAATGATCTTCACCACCTGACTGAGATATGATATAAAGTGGGTCTTAGACTTATAAGAAGCACTGCATTAAATTCCATGCCATGTCTTTAAAATAGGATTTTTTATTTTACCCCAGTATTTTCAATTGAGTTTCTGCACTAGCCTGCTGCTACTGACAGCGCTTGAGTTCACAAAGTCTTTTATCATGTTTTACGCTTGAAAAACTAAATGAATGCTTAAGTCTATTTAACTGATTGTATTTTAATTACATTATAACATCGATGCTGTAAAAGGGAACGTATGAAATTGAAACCTTCCCCCTGAAGTTTATCGGTAGGGGAAAAAACATTGGGTGTGGATATAACCCATTTGAATCATTTTTTTATTATGCATTTTGTATTTATAAATACAAAATATATCAATTCAATACAAAATATAATGTAATATTAAAAATACAAAATATCACATTTTAAAAAGTAACATTTTAATATTTATACACTTTATTTGTATAAATATTTGTAAATATTATTTGAGTACTTTTTTACTGTGTGTGTGTGTGTGTGTGTGTGTCTTTTCTGAAACCGTGCATGAAACAAGGCGATTACATTATTATTTATTATTTAAATTACATTTAAACAAAAAAAGATTCAATAAAAAGGCTTCAGTCACTGTCCCTAACTGAGAATGAATGAAACAGAGCCAACAAATTATAAAATAAATCGATTTGAATATAACATTCAAAATATTTCTAAATGATGAAGATCCTGCTTTTGCTTTGATACTTCCTGCAAGTTATTTACAATTCCTTTAAAATGGTATCAGTTGAGGGAATATTATTGTAAATAATGATATATAATCATATTCATGAATATAATCATGAATACATTAATCATAAGCACGAGCGTTTGACCTCATATTATGGCTGCTCTGAATGCCTTTAACGTGTTGCACGAATGCGCGTCTGCAGTTAGGCTATTCTCTCTCTGTTCGCAGGGCCGGTGCAGACTCACTGGCCAGACATTGGCCAGATAATAATAATAATAATAATAATAATACATAAATAAATAAAAGCAAAAAATTAAGTAGTGATCACGACAAAACAAGAGAGAAAAATATTTTAATGCATGGCCTCTTAGGACTTCCATACTTTTATCATAAGTAGTGCTAGAATCCAATTTTTTTACTTTCGTAAATTCACTTCACTTGTACCCACTGATGGTAAGCATATTTTGTAAAAAAAAATGTAAACATTAAAAATAAAATTGATTATGATAATTTAGACTAAAATCAAAAAAATTAAGTAATATTTTGATGCCCCTGCTTTTCCATATTTTTTGAGGAGTTTGTTTGAATTGACCTTAGTGAAGTGGTAGGGTGTTTTAAGAGCTAAATTATCATTTGTGTGCAGGAGCTGAATATGGACGTGTTCGAGGAGCTGTTCAAAACCAAAGCTCAGTCAGCTCCAGTGGACGTGGGCACACTGAAGGTGAAGGTGGCTCAGAAAGCATCCAGTAAAATCTCACTACTGGAGCCCAACAGGGCCAAAAACCTGGCCATCACCCTGAGGAAAGCAGGAATGAGCACCGTGCAGATCTGCACAGCCATACAGACGTATGTTCAACACATACTGTATACAAACACACAGTTTCTTGTGAGAGGTGGAGTTAGGTGTTGAGCAATAGAAACTACAGTGTGTACAATATAGAAACAATGGTAACCCAAGTAATGTCCCTACAATTCACAAAAAACAAACCTGTGTGTGTTACAGGTATAATCTGGATCTGCTGAAGTCTGACTTTCTGGAGCTGCTGGAGCGTTTCGTGCCATCCGACTACGAGCTGAAGCTGATCCAGAATTACGAGCGCTCGGGACGCCCCCTGTTGGAGCTCTCAGAGGAGGACCGCTTCATGATGGCCTTCAGCAAAATCCCTCGCCTGACGCAGAGAATCAGCACACTAACATTCATGGGCAGCTTCAGCGAGAGCGTCCTCATCATCAAACCTGTGAGAACACACACACACACACACACACACAGACACACACACACACACACACACACAAACAATGTACACTGGAAATACAATGGAGACAGTAATGATATACAATATATATATATATATACACACACAGGGCTTGACAATAACTTTTTTGATCACCAGCCACTGTGGCTAGTAGTTTTCCAACATTACTAGCCACTCGCCATTTCACTAGCCACAATTTTGTTGTTGGGAAAATATATTTTATATGCATAAATTTGACTTTGGCATGCTAAAATTACTTGATTTAGACTTTGGGTTATGTCCACATGCCTCCTCATTTATTTTACTTTTTTGTGTATGAACTTGCTTAATGTGCATGAGCAAATGGGCTGTGGTTGCAGTGTCGCATTGCAATTGCATTTTATTTTACAGAACTTTTCAGGGACCAACACTGAGGATTTACCAAATTTATCTCGGACCACACCAAAAATAAATAAATTATTATTTCATAGCCACAAATGTTAAATAATATGTCAAAACATGCTAAATATAGCTGTTTACATGCTCTTTTTATTCAACAAAACCTTTCTAAATAAAAACAACAATTACATTTAAGAAAAAATTATTGCCATTTATCTAAAACTATGCACACTAGCCTAGTCTGTCCAGGCTGAAGGTCTCTTAGATCACTATTTAACTACACATAAATGTGGAGTTCATCTCCTATTAAAGCAATGGTATTGTAAAAAAGACAATTAAACCCTATTAACAAAAATAACCATAAGCAAAAGAAAGCAGGTGAAAAACATACTGTTACAGTGTGTGATAATGGAAGGATGATCACGTGCACACAGGTAACGTTAGGCCCATAATCTGTTCTGTTCAAAAATAGTTAAAACAAAACCGGCAGTCGCTGCTGCTTACAAAAAGACTTATTTCAAAAACATCCAGAGCTTTTGGAAGCCGCAGGATTGCACGAGCATCACTTTTCGTCCAGTCTATTTCAAAAACAACCAATAGCAGCAGTTGCGTTTTTTCAGGCACGGTTGCTTCGCACTAGGAAACG
>CAIGQZ010032287.1:5481701-5496680 GCA_903798205.1 Danio tinwini
AATGTATTTATTTTTTCTCATAAGCAGCTGAGCCCCCCTAAAATAAAAATCCTAAAATCGCCCCTGTATCCCGCTATCATCCTGTCATTAAGTATTTTTCCATATTTCTCGTGTATTTTTAATCTTGAAATCACGTTGAAATGAATCTAAAAATGTCTGCATTCACTTTCTTTCCATTAAAGCTGTGCGACGATCATCACCATTCATATGCAACCTCTGAATCAGCGAATGCATGTATACAGACGAGCTCCGTCCCAGATCAGCTTCTGTACCCGCCATTTAAATTGACACCTCTGTTATCTAACAAGTGAAGAGCAGCAAATGAATCTCTCATTTTGTTTTATTTGACACTGTAAGAATGCACAGATCTATAATGAAAGCATTCGATTACTTCAGTAACTGTTTGTGCTCATTTAAGAGAACATTAGTTATGTTTAAAATAAAACACGCAGGATGGAAATGTTTACATATTATTAAATGTATTTGTCTGTTTAAACACACTCTCGAATGTCCTGCACTTTCACTCTTCTTTAAATGGTGTGTACTGAAGCTGATCTAGGATCAGTTTATCATGAAGCGCGTCTGTCATTCAGCGCTTATGCTTATACCAATCATTGGCTTATTTATGCATTGGCGGATTCAGAGGTTGCATATGAAGGGCGATGATCGACGCACAGCTTTAATAGAAAGAAAGTTAATACAGGCATTTTTATATTCAGTTCAACGTGCTTTCAAGATTAAAAATATATTGAAAATATGGGAAAATACTTAATGACAGGATGCAGGATAGAATAGTAAAATAGCCTACGGGAGAATCCCGGAAAAAACGGGAGGGTTGACACGTATGAAGTGAACATCTTTGCGAGGGAACACAAAACCTAAAAAAAACCCATGTATTTTCCTATCACTGTTTTTTTTTATCCCACCCATTTTCTTTCCCCAAAATCACGTCCCTTCCGGGTTTCCGTAGTATTTGAAGTAGACATAATGAGACAAAAAAATATGAAATGAAGTAGTATTTTCTTGTAGACAAACTCCACTAATCTTTCTTTTTGAACTTGAAACTTTTAAATAAATATATATGCTACTGTAGATAGTTTAGTGAGCTTGGTAACTTTACTCCACACAACAATATAAATGGGTTCACTAACCGTTTCGAATCGTCCTGGATCAGTCTAGAAGTTTCTCTTCCTCTCCATCATTGTCTTGAACATAAAGTTAAATCCTTCAATGCTCATTTCTGACATGTTTGGCTGTGTGAGATTTGCTTACGTTGCGTCTGGAGTGTCAGAATAGAGTGAAGGAACTATGACGTCACCTTGTAGGCTAATAGAGTGGAGGAACTATGATGTCAATTTGTATGCAAAAACCCGGAAGCGAATTAGGATTTTAGCAGTTCCGGTTCCCTCGTCCCAAAGTCAATGGGTTTCTTCAATGGGATTTCAGTTAAATCGCTTAATTAAGGTTTGTGGCTAACACAAACTCAAAATACTTTCACGTTTTATTCTACGACATAAAACACATCAGTTACATCACACTCTTGATTTTTTTTCAATCGGTTTCTCTTCTTAAAAAAGACTTTAAGAAAAATGCTAACTCGCTTCCGGGTTTTTGCATACAAATTGACGTCATAGTTCCTCTACTCTATAGCGACTAAAGTCTCCACCCCTTTCTGGAAATCAGCAGCTTATTTGAATTTAAAGGGACATGCACAAAAATGTGTTTTCCTAACATATGAATAGGGTAAAATTTTACAAACTATAATAAATTATTTGTGCGTTATTTTGAGGTGAAACTACACACACACACACACACACACACACACACACACACACACACACACACACACACACACACATTCTGGGATGATTATAGATGTGAATTTATTTGACATCTTATGAAAAGGGGCATAATATTTTCTTACGCTTTATTTTAAGGTACAATTCTTGCTATTAATAAACCATTAACTATAAGACTTTTAACTCAAACTCTTAATTTGCTGATTATTAATAGTGATTAAGGTAGTGGTTGGGTTATTGGCTAGGATTATGGAGATAATGTACTTTATAAGCATTAATAAACATCTAATATCCTAATATTAGACACGTAATAAACAAGTAGTTAATAGTGAGAATTGGTACTTAAACTACAGTGTTACCTATTTCCCATTTAAAGAACAATAAAAAAACATTATATATTTATGCTAATCCAAATCAAATGTAACAAAATGCTATACTTGTGTATAAATGTTGAAAAAAGTGGTGTGTGTGTGTGTGTGTGTGTGTGTGTGTGTGTTGTCGTCAGCTGTGTGAACAGGAGATTGATCAGCGGAGTAAGAGATTCTCTGGGAGTGAAGGAACTGCAGATCTACAGCTCTCTGATGCTCCGGTGCACAGGCAGAAGGTGAACACACACATACACACACACACACACACACACACACACACACACACCTGACAGATAAGCCAAAATACTGGTCAATATTGGTCAAAATACACTCTTGTTAACTGAAATATCAAAAATTCACAATACGGTGGGGCAGTGGGTAGCACGTTCGCCTCACAGCAAGAAGATTGCTGGTTCAAGCCTCGGCTGGGACAGTTGGCATTTCTGTGTGGAGTTTGCATGTGTTTCCCGTGTTGGCGTGGGTTTCCTCCGGGTGCTCCGGTTTCCCCCACAAGTCCAAAAACATGCGCTATAGGTGAATTAGATAAACTAAATTGGCCGTAGTGTATGAGTGTGAATGAGCGTGTATGGGTGTTTCCCAGTGTTGGGTTAGAGCTGGAAGGGCATCCGCTGCGTGAAACATATGCTGGATAAGTTGGTGGTTCATTCCGCTGTGGCAACCCCTGATTAATAAAGAGACTAAGCCGAAAAATAAATGAATGAGTGAATGAATGAATAGAAATGTCTTCACAAAATAAAACTGACAATGAAATGAACTAAAACTGAACTGAAATTTACAGCAAATTTAAAAATAGTATCAAAATAAAAACTAATTAAAAATGCAAAACTGCAGTATAATAACCTTGATATGTGTGTGCGTGTGTGTGTGTGTGTGTGTGTCAGCCACTGCGTTTACCTCAGCTGGATCTGATCTCGGAGCTGAAACGCAGACAGATGTCGCCGCTGGTGCGAGAGGGAAAAGACGGAGCCATCGAGGACATCATCACAGGTCACTCTCAGAGTTTATTACAAATCACCACCATTAAACACAATACAGTAGCACACCTGTAAACAAGGGGTCTTTAAAAAGGGGGTCTCTGAAATGTTAAGGGAAAAGGTTGAAAAATGAAATAAATTAAAAATAATCAAATAAACATAATACGATAACATATCTTAAAATAAACATACATTGACAATTTCCAATCATTCTGCTTTGTAAAAAATATGAAGACATTTAATTTTATTTTATTGAAAGCCATAGTTTTAAGTACTTTAACGATGTGAAGAAAAAAGATACTGTGTCCACTAATAGGAAAGCAATTTAATATATGTACAGTTGAAGTCAGAATTATTAGCCCCCCGGTATATTTTTCCCCAATTTCTGTTTAATGGAAAGATTTTTTCAACACATTTCTAAACATAATAGTTTTGATAACTCATTTCTAATAACTGATTTCTTTTATCTTTGCCATGATGACAGTAAATAATATTTGACTAGATATTTTTCAAGACACTAGTTGTCATGATCCTCAGCGATCCAGGATTGTAATTCGCTGGGAATCATTCACTTTCACTCGAACTACAATCCCATCACCATATGGCCTACAAATCCTGTCATTCACCTCACACACACACCTGTTCCAGTTTTCCGTTGATTACACACACAGCTGGGAGCTGCTTATGGACTGATTACAAAGACTATTTACACAGCACACGCACACTTCTGGGCTGAGTCTTGTTCACTATTATTGCAGCATCACTAATCCTATCTTGTCATTCCGCATTTGATCCTTGCCTGGTTTTTCCGTTATTGATTATTTGCCGCCTGTATCGACCAATCGCCTGTTTTTGACTACAATATTGGATTACCTGTATGCTACTGTTTGTCCCTGTATTTGACCATCGCCTGCGCGACTATTCTCTGTTAATAAAACCTACACGTAGATCCTCAACTCCGTTGTCAGCATCCTTACGTTACACTAGTATTCAGCTTAAAGCGACATTTAGAGGCTTAACTAGGTTAATTAAGGCAGCTAGGCAAGTTAGGGTAATTAGGCAAGTCATTGTATAACAATTGTTTGTCCAGTAGATAAATCGAATAAATTATTGCTTAAGGGGCAAATAATATTGTCCTTAAAATGCTTTTTTAAATTAAAAACTGCTTTTATTCTAGCTAAAATAAAACAAAAAAGACTTTCTCCAGAAGAAAAAATATGGAAAATACTGTGAAAACTTCCTTGCTCTGTTAAACATCATTTGGGAAATATTTGGAAACAATTCAGAGGAGGGTGAATAATGAACCACATTACTATAGATATTTATATACAGAAATATAATATATATATCTATGTTGTGAAATAAATGATACAAAACCAAAATCTTTCAAAAATATTATGACCATTTGTGTAGACTCATTGATGTCTTAAATATGAATGTAAATACATATTTATAATCAATAAATCAAGACCGATTGAATATATGCAAATATTGCAGATGTATATTATGTAAGAAAGTCTCGACAAGCGTCTCTTTGTGTGCAGATCTGAGAAATCAGCCGTACATCAGAGCAGACGGAGGACGAAGAAGCGCCAAGTGGAAACCAGCTCAACAACTGCCTGTGTCCACAGACATCTCTCTCTGAAACACACACACACACGCTTGTATATGTGGTTTATGAGGACTCTCCATAGGCGAAATGTATTTTATATTTTAAAAACAGCTTATTATATTAAAATTGTAATGCCTAAAGAAAGTATAAATGTAAGTGTCTGAATTATGGGGACCAGGCTTCTCACTCTTCCATGAACACCAATTTTAAGGACTTTTTAAATTACTAATAATTTTAAATCGAGCATACCCCAGCATATATAGTGCCATGAAAGTCCTTCCTGCACTTAACATTTCACATACTCTTAATGTTTACATTTAAATGTCTTAGTAATGATGTTTTGCATGTGTCATTTTAAAAAATGTAGACCGTTTTAATGTTGACCGTCACCTTCAGTGATCTTTAATACATTAGTTGAAATTAATACCGGTAATATTCAAAAGCGGTTTCTGAAATATTGATCAAATGTGCATTATTTGTCATAGCTCTTGTACATGATTTAAATATAAGATTTTTTTAATTAAAAAGCCCCTATTATGGGTTTTTGAGAATGACCTTCCATGTAGTGTGTAACACAGCTCTTAGTGAAGTGAAATATCCAGCTAAAGCTTAAATCTGAAAGTGGACAGTTTTTAAAACTATTGATTCATCTATAAAAGAGTTGACTCATAGTGGTTTAAATGAATCGTCTTCATAACGAGTCTTTAGGCATTTTGGTGTGGTGTCGATACGAAACATAATTTAAACCTGCGGCCCCGCCCACTAACACAGCAGCAGGGACAAACAGATCCTGAAGTCATGAGTCGTAAAGACACTGTGCTTACCTGGATATTATTGGAAGTGTGAGGGAAAGGAGTGGTTCAGAAATCTGCACACTTACGACCAGTGATTCATCAGCTGTTTGTTAAAGGAAGGATCAGAAAAGACTTCTGATGTATGAGACTTTGACAGAGCTGAACAGGAACACAGCTCGTGGATTAGTTTCTTCCTCCATTTTGTAATGGACAGACAATACACCAGGGGTGCGGGCAAAATAAGGAGTTTATTAGGCATAGGGCTTCGGGCGGGTGCGCAGCACTGGAAAGGCTTACGAAGGCTCAGGGTGAGCGGCGCGATGGGAGCCCGCAGAGATAGCTTGTCAGAAGACAGAGGAGGAGCGCTGGTGAGCGCTACAACCCCCTGGCTGGGGATGTGATCGTTTAGAAAAGCAGAGTACAGGTAAGCCCTGACAACATATAAAGCTTCACGCAAGAGGTGCCACAGCAATGATTGTAAATAGAAATGATCTACATGTTTTGTTACTTGTAACCGCTTGTACTGTATCAGGTTACCTCTTTATATTCTTGTATCGCATCTAATGCAACGTTATAAATGCGTTTAAGGGATGCTTTGTTTAAGGGATTTAAATGCGTTTGTGAGTTCGTTCCACTGCCGTTCGTTGTTGCTATGGCCACTAATAGCTGATCCTGCACACGTGCAGCGGTCAAGGTTCAGAATAGTTCAGCTTTTGCCGCTGTGTGGATTAAAACTGAATGTGTGTCATACTTAAGAGCAATATGCTGGTGTTTAACTGCACTGCTTTCGGCGCTGAGGGGTCTGAATAACACTGTTGAGAACCGGGTACTGTTTACTGTGGTGTTAGTAAGTTTACTATGAATCGTGTTTCGGGCGTCCGCAGCGATCGGATCCTATACCAATGTTGGCGAGCTGGGGGCTTGATAAACCATGCTGGGCATTTTACTGTCTCGCGCTGAACGATGTCGACCAATCGCAACAGGCTGTGATCGGTCCAATCACCGCAGATTAGCTTTGCGTTAAGCAGGGGTTTGGGAACAAATGAATCACTGAACGAATCATATGGGAGTCGCTGGGATAATAAGGTAAAAATAAATACATATTATAAGACCATGAAAGTGTTTTTTGACCTTGCATGCATACAGTAGGTGAGAGTTTAATATGACTATTACCACCGTACAATATAACGCCGCCGCACTGGAAAAAAAAAGAACATGTTTTTTTAGGCATGACTGCAGTTTGCGACTCTGCCACCAGGTGGCACAAAGGGACGGGATGCAAACGGACAGAAATGACCTATACATTAGCTGTAAATACTCTACTACTTGTAATTAAATATAAACAATGAAACAGCATTATAATTCCTTCATTAATCATTAAAAAGACAACTTGGCTACATTATTTAAAGGAATAAAGAATAACAAATAACCTTTGGGGTGAAGTGCTTTAAAACAAGTCCGCTATAGTATGCTTCAGCACCAAAACACGAGTTGCCGTGAGATTGTGTTGGTTTGTTAAATAGAATATTAATCTAGCCTAAATAAAATTAAAGTGAAATATTCAAAATATACAAAATACTTTTTAAACCAATGTTTCTTTTTCTTCTTCTTCTTCTTCTTCTTCTTCTTCTTCTTATTATTATTATTAGTATTTAATGTGAACAACACTTAATAAAAATGTTAATGTATTTATTACACCACCTTATTGGAGAAAACTGTATCAATTACAGTGCTTCAGCAGGTTTGAAATTTACTTGCGGTGGTAGCCGGATTGAAACACACCATTTACCCACATCGCATAGTTAACTAGCAATAAACAAAAAATAGTTAAATAGCAATAAACAAATCATAATTTCATTTTTAATAATAATTGTTTTTATTATGACACTTTTCTTTTTAATAGGTTAAAGTAAAGACTGACATGAAAAAGAAATGCTATTCAGGGGCAATGTGCACACACTGACAGATCAAATCTGCTTCTCTCTATCTTCCAAGTTCAAAGCAAATTTGAATGCCAAAGGATTTTAGATATGTATATAAAATAGCCTGTAATATATTAACATCAACAAATAATTAGCAAATGAGAAATAAATGACAGAAAAGTTGATAAAAACGGACATTATCTCTAAAAGTTATCATAATTGCAAGACAAGTAGATTTTTAAAATAAAGCAAATGCGTTGATTAACTACTAATAATGTATATATTTTTGTTATATATTCAGCCTGTTGTTGGAGACCCATAAAACCAAAATATGACCCTATTCAATGTATATTAGGGGCTCTTTAAGAATGTCTTCGTTTTTTTGTTCAGTTTTTGAAAGCAGCAGAGTACAATTGTTGAAATAACACCGTACACTTTAAATTCAAGCACTTTCAAGGACCTGTGTTTGTTTTTTAAGTACTTCCCAGGCCTTGAATTCATGTCTGAAATTCAAGTACTTTCAAGAAGCGTGGGAACCCTGGAGGACACAAGACACAGCCTCATCAAATACAACTGGGTCATACCCATGTCAACATACAACTTCATGTCCTTGTAAACCACATAAGCAAGTAGACACACATACATTCTCACATGCATAGTCTCTCACACAAACACACACAGCACAACAGACCAGGCCAAAACAGTTTACAGTGAACAGGTAAACACACGTGAAGCGCTACATCAGTGATCAAACACTGATCCTTACCTGAGAAAACACTTTTACAGTCAATCTCCAGATTTCAGATTTCACCCCAAAATTAAAAAGAAAAAATGATATATGAAGTTATAACTTAAGCTGCTTTCACACACAAACTCTGGAAATGCTCTTTGGATCATTGTGCGTTCACACACGCATTCCTGTTAGAAACCTGTAAATACATGTGACATTAGTAACATTGATAAATGCATACAAACATCAGCCTTCATCATACAGGAGGATAAACACATTTATATCAGAGAGATTTTCTCAATGTGAAAGGGGCTTTAGAAAATACTCATTAAAAAATGCTCTATATTTTTTATTTAATCAACAATCAAATATTGAAATCAGCAAAATTACAAACATATTGAATAATTATTTGGGGATGAAATACAGCACATTCCAGGGATGCTTTTTAATTTAGTCTTTTTAAAATAAAACTATCATTGACTGGAAGTGTTTACTGCACATTTACTGTATATCAACTACTGGAAGCTAGCTTTGTCTTATAAGTGTATGTATGTATATTTTTTTCAGATGAGTTAGTCCTTCTTTTTCCACATGTAGTAATTATGATGTAATAAATATTTTTCAGATTAAAAATCTTTGCACACTGAAGTTGACATTTTTGTTTGCGCTGTTTTCGTATTCATGTGCTTAAATGAGTCATGAGTCCTATGCATATTAATTCATTCATTACGAAAAAACGCAAAACATTTCAGAGTCAGTTCAAGCAGTGATACTTTGTTTTCCTCTTTGTTCTCCAAAGTAGAAAAAGCAAGAGGAATAGGCTGCTTATTGTGTTCATACTGCACAGAGAGGAAGGAGAGTTCAGCTAATTATCTTTTATATTATATTATATAATTATATTAAGAGCTGCGCTGGATTATAATTAATACAAACAATAATTCCTTACATTTATATAGCATTTTCTGGACCCTCAAAGCGCTTTACACATTGGGGAGGGAATCTCCTCATCTATCACCAGTGTGCAGCATCCACCTGGAGCATGCAAAGCCAGCCATATTGCACCAGACCGCAAATCACACACCAGCTGATTGGTGGAGAGGAGACAGAGTTACAAAGCCAATTATGATATGGGGATGGTTAGGAGGCCGTGATGGACAGAGGCCAGTGGGCAAATTTGGCCAGGATGCTGAGGTTAAACCCCTACTCTTTTCGAAGGACATCCTGGGATTTTTATCCACCACAGAGAGTGAGAACCTCGGTTTAACGTCTCATCCGAAAGATGGCGCTCACTGAACAGTATAGAGTCCCCTTCAATATACTGGAGCGTTAGGACCCACACAGAACGCAGGTTAAGCACCCCCTCCTGGCCTTACTAACACCACTTCCAGCAGCAACGTAGCTTTTCCATGTGGTCTCCCATCCAGGTACTGACTGGCCGCAGACCTCCTTAGCTTCAGTGAGCGACCATGTGAGAGTTGCAGAGAGCTGCTCCTGGAAAAATGCTTAAATCCCCAAATGCAAAGCTTATTTCAGGAATAAAGTGGAATTGTGATACATTGCTTGTGATACTTCACACATTTACATATGTAAACAAATCCTGAACAAATACTGGCAGTACCACAGACATTACAATAGATGGCGGCTGCATTGACGTGTCGAAGCAAATAGCAGCTTGTACTGTGGCTCTGAACTGTCAAAACACCACTCAAGACACTTTTTCGGATGGGAATTTTTAATTTATTTATTTATTTTAAATCAAACCCAGTTCGAATTTTTTTTTATGACGGACGAAGGTTTCGGAGGCAGTATATCAATTGACCGAATACATTTTTTTAACGTGCGAAAATTATGGACGAAAAACTTCGGATTCAGTGTGCAATAACCTGTATACTTAACATAAAACCAGCCTGATCTCACGAGGAAACCTAACTATTTTAGGTTTTGTCATATTAGTGGCTAATTCTGATGAGTTCAGTCGTACGAAAATGAAAGATTTTAAAAAGGAGGCGTGGAACCCAACCCCACCCCTAAACCCAACCGTTATTGGGGGATAAGCAAATCATACTAAATTTTACTAAGGAGATCGTATGAATTCTTACGAATTAGCCACCAAATGAAAAAGTTGCGAATTGCCATGAGATCGTGTTGGTAGCACACAAAATGAACACACTGTACATCAAACGAAGCCAAAAACTGTTTACAGTAAATATTTAAAGCTGTAAATTAGTACTAAACTAAATATTTATTTTTAATCAGACAAATTTTAGAAGCCTGTCAAGAAAATGTGTCCATACTTTTAATACTCTTGTTAGTTTTTTTTATTTATTCTTCAAACTTGAACTGTACATAAACTACTAAAAACTAGCTTTGTCTAATATGTGTATATACCCTCAAAAAATGACATTTGCTACTTGTTCAAACTACGTATTTAAAATTAGCTGAAACAACACGATTCTTCAGCTCTTTAACTTAATTATTTTACGTTCAATCCACTTCAATTTGTAAAAACTAATAAGTTAACTTAATTCCTTCATGTTGTCCCAAAACAAATTGACTATGTGGAACCATATTTTTTTACATATGTATCTTTTCTTTCCACATACAATTATTTTACACTGTCGGTACACAAATAAATAAAAAAGTGCATGGTAAGACCGTCGTAGAAGATATTCACTTTAATAATCACAAAACAGCACAAGAACATTCAAAACCAACAGTCTCTTGCACATACGTACACAACCAGACGAGGGTTTTTTAACATTAAAACAACGTCTGCATTAAAACATCTCCATATAGATATATTTCTAGTGGTCAACACTGCATTCACACTGTAATCCTTACGTTATCACAAGAAGTTGCGGATAGTTTTATATATACATTCTAGATGTTGCATTAATGAAAAAAATCGGCTCGTATTTTTTTATTATTATTGTTATTATTACAGATCAGACAACAGTGAAAGGATCTGATTGACCCGTCTACTCACACACAACTATATTTATTAATAAAAAAGGCGTCTTTATGACTACAGAAATCCATCTATCTTACACTTGTAAACAGAACGTACAGAGAGAGGATTCTGCATGCACACCGTCACATGCACAGCTCTTTCAGTAGAAAACAAAAGCTTACAAAAAATACCCTAAATCAACATACTGTATGCATGATCGTACAGTTTATATACATGTACAGTACACAGTTCTTCTGTTCTTTTGTATATATGCATTTATATTTATATATATATATATATATATATATATCTTATATTCTGGAGATTTATCATTGTGTAACACAGCATATGGTGCTCAAGTCTATTCTACTTCAGTTTAAGACTTGAAAATAAAGTTATGAGGTATGTTTGTGATTTACACGACCACCAAAACCAGAGTAGAGCTGCTTGTTTATGTATATCGTAGCTATAAATACTGTCTTTTTTTTTAGGGATGCACCGATATGGAATTTTTGAGCGAGACCAATAACCGATATACTAGCCGATAAATATAAATTTTCTGCATGATCGGATAAAAAGTTCACTGTATGTGTTTGCCTTTTGTTTATGCAATCATGTAGAAAATTGTATATTTATCGACTGATATATCGGTTATCCAAAACGTATCGGTTATCTGTATTGCTGATTTTATATTAAAACTGAACTTATATAGAACTGATCTCTGAACTTTATCAATCAACTATTATTTTCTAAGTCCAACTTTCTTTTATATTAATAAAATAAAATAAATTATAACCAAAATAAAAATGTCAGTAAAATAATTAAAAAGTGCTCGGCAACAAGCATGTGAAGTGGTTCGGATAAAGATAACATTAAAAATAACATTTATTGCCAAAAAATGCTCAATATTAATGTTATCATAATCCAATAACAAAATTAGGAGAGCTGATTAATAAAGTTCAGAGATCAGTTAAAGTTTTCTGAAGCTAAAATTTTAAAATAAAATCAGCGATAGCAATAACCGATAAGTTTTGGATAGCCGATATATTAACCGATAAATAAAAAAGCCAAACACAATTATGTTGACTGTACATGTTTGACTTTTGTGATAATGGAGAAAAATGTATAATTATCGGCTAATATATCCCAAACTTATCGGTATTGCTTATTTTATTTTAAAACTTTAATTTCAGGAAACATTGTGTTTGCCTTTTATTTATGCAATCCTGCATAAAAAAATGAAAAATGTATATTTATCGGCTACAATATCAGCTATCCAAAACTTATTGGTTATCGGTATTGCTAATTTTATTTTAAAACTGTAACTTCCGAAAGGTTTGAACAGATCAATTATTATCCCAATTTGTTATCAGATAAAATTAAAAATAGCATTGTTATCCTCTAACAAAATTAGCCCGATATCTTTAAGCTGAAATCTTTAAATAAATCTAAACTTTATTAATTAACTATTATTTTCTATGGCCAACTTTCTTTAATATATAAAAAAATACTGCCTGACCAAAAAAAAAAAAAAAAAAACATGACTAAAGCAACCAAATAACTAACTAAACATTAACCAAATCAAAATATCGGTAAAATAATGAAAAGGTGCTGGGCAACAAGCATGTGAAGTGGTTCAACTAGAGGAAATAATACATCATTTAACGGCTTAAAGATATCAGTCTATTTTTGTTAACGGATAACAATGCTATTTTTAATGTTATCTGATAACATAATTAGGAGATTTGATTAATAAAGCTCAGAGATCAGTTCAAACTTTTCTGAAGTTAAAGTTTTGAAATGAATTCAGCGATAGCGATAAATGATACCTTTTGGATTGTCGATATATTAGCCGATGAATAAAAAAGCTAAACACAATCATGTTGACTGTACGTGTTTACCTTTTGTTTATGCGATCGTGCAGAAAAATCTGAAAAATTTATATTTATATATTTATCGGCTATACAAAACTTATCGGTTATCGGTATTGCTGATCTTATTTTAAAACTTTTGTAACTAAACATTAACCAAAATCAAAATATCACTAAAATAACATCAGTTACCGGCTTAAAGATATCGGTCTAATTTTGTTATCGGATAACAATGCTATTTTTAAGCCGATATATTAGCTGATAAATATAAATTTTTCACAGTTTTCGCATAAACAAAAGGCAAACACATACAGTAGATATCAATATGGCTGCGGATATTAATCGTGCATCCCTAATTAATACTTGGGGAAAATAGTGGCAGTGGGGCAGAAGTTCACAAACCCTTGGCATTTATTACTGTATATATGAATGAGATTGAAAAACAGTCTATATAATGCGTCCCAGAGACACAAAGTGCTTCACGCATACATTAAAATGCGCTGTAAGTAACAAAATATATGCTTTAAAACAAACACACCGGCTGAATTTGTACAGTATTTGAGCACAGGTTTCTTTCTTAGTGAGATCAGACGTGTACTTTATCTTGGCTTAACAACATATTCTGACTATTTTTTTAGTATAAAAATACAAAAGCTCATCTGGTATAAAATATCTAGCTTATAATTGATAAATATTTACCAATGTTTTTTTGTCAGTCGCTCAAATAGTTTTGCTATTATAACGTGTAGTTGTGCTACAGATCTTTATTAAGATTCAGATTAATTCTACACAGTTTTATAATTTGAATTTATGATACTCTATAAAACTGAGCCAAACCACAAATCAGATTAAGGGTGAATCATCTGTCCAGAACATGATGCAGTTATATTTTACTACAAAATATTAAGAGAGAAATTAATTATATTTTTGATAGAGAAAATTATACTTATTTTGTGTAGTTGTGTTTTATCAAAAAATGTAATATAATATAATAAATAAGTATTAATTAAATTAATTGAGGCATTTTTTCCAACAAATCTCCACTTAAAATAATGGAAAAATATTTACGATAATAAATATTAAATTTTTTAAATACTTAAATAATTTCCAAGACAATTAAGCTTTTTAGTTGTTGTGGTTTAATTATTATTATCATTATTATTATTATTATTATTAATATGATTATTATTATTATTATTATTATTATTATTAATAATAATAATAATAATATTTGATAATCACACTTTCATAATTATTTAAACATTTTCCTTCGTAATACTCAATTATATATTATTAAATTATTATCATTATTTTAATTTAATAAGCATGAACATAACACATCTTAACAGTCCTAAAAAGAAGCTTTCCTAACATACAATGCGTAATCCTTCTCAATATTTAGTGTGGAATATCATCATGCCATGTTTGAGATTCACCCTTAAAGGGACAGTTCACCCAAAACTCATTTACTCATCCTCCACGTTGAACAAAAAAGAAGATATTCTGAAGAATGTTCAAACCATGGAAGTTAATGATTCCAGTTTCCCGCATTCTTCAAAATATTAGCAACAGAAAAAAAGAAATTCCCCAGCAGGTACACAACGTCATGTTAATGTTAATATTAGATGTTAATATTAGGTTAGATTTAGGTTGTGATGTCGGGTGACCAAAATTCAATGTACGTTATTTTGTCCAATAACAACTTCAAATGACGTTGATATTTGGTTGTACTTAGGTTGCTTTGGTAAGTGACCAAAATCGAACGTCGAGCCAACAGAAGCCAAATCATTGTATTAATGTCAAATACTGATATTTATTTGTCAGGTATGGCAACCAAAATCCAACTTCTGATAGACATCATAGTGGTAACGTCCACACAACGTCAAGCTGTAACATCATTAGGCGTTGATATTTGGTTGTTTTTAGGTTGGTAGGTGA
>CAIGQZ010032287.1:5500424-5513309 GCA_903798205.1 Danio tinwini
TGTTTTTACATTACTGTGATGGTTGAGTTTAGGGTTGGAGTGGGGGTGGATGTAAATAAAATGCAATTAATGGGTAATTTAATAAATATTTGACATAAATACTGTTTTTACATTACTGTGATGGTTGGGTTTAGGGTTGGGGAGGGGGTGGATGTAAATAAAATACAATTATTGGGTAATTTAATAAATATTTGGCATAATTACTGTTTTTACATTACTGTGATGGTTGAGTTTAGGGTTGGGGAGGGGGTAGACGTAAATAAAGTGCAATTTAATGGGTAATTAATTAAATATTTGGCATAATTACTGTTTTTACATTACTGTGATGGTTGCATTTAGGGTTGGGGTGGGGGTAGAGGTTAATAAAATTCAATTAATGGGTAATTTAATAAATAATTGGCATAATTACTGTTTTTACATTACTGGTTGGGTTTAGGGTTTGGATAAGGGTAGATGTTAATAAAATACAATTAACGGGTAATTTACAAATGATATAAATCATTCTTGTTAACTTCTGACTGCAGCTGTATCCCTTAGCAACAACCTGCTTACTGTGATGGTCAACGTGGAAAGATCATTTAAGATTAAAGTAACTTAGTCTTAAATAGCTTTTTAGGTTTTTATATTCTCAGGTTTGATATAGTTTGTATATTTTAAAACTAAAATATAAAATAAAAGCTAAAATATTAGATAAAGGACAATTGGAAATATGGTCTTGAAATGGAAACTGCTTAATAAATTATTAAACATTAATAAAGTCTAAACTGAACTGATAGAAAACTGCCAAAATAAAAAAAATATTTAATATGTAAACAAAATACAAAAAACTACAAATAAAGCTGAATCAAATTGTTATTAAACGCTATAATAATAATATATAATTGTTCTAAAAACAACACAGAGCATGCTCAGAAAACAGGCACGTGATCAATCATCTGAGATTGCATATATATTCAAATTTTGATATGAGATAATATGATATGATATGATATGATATGATATGATATGATATGATATAATATGATATGATATAATATAATATGATATGATATAATATGATATGATATATGATATAATATATGATTTGATATGATATGATATGATATGATATGATATATGATATAATATATGATTTGATATGATATGATATGATATGATATGATATGATATGATATGATATGATATGATATGATATGATATGGTTAAGGTCAAAGAGACAAACTACATCAGCAATGGAGGAAGAGCCAAATTTACAGCAGGAGAAATTGATCTTAATTTTATCTGCCTGCTGAGGATAAGAAGAGCAGAAAGCTGCATCATTTTCACTGCTAATATCATGAAATTTTTAATTTGTTTTTAGCTATAAAACCCATCAAGCTGTTTCTGTGCTGGAAAGCCCTGCCCACAGCGAAAGCTCATTGGTCAAAAGTCACATTCCAACTCTATGTGAAGCTTTAGGCTCGACCACTTATTCAGCTGGATTTGTTACAGGAATGTTACTGCATAATACTAGTTTTGAATACTTTAGAGCATTATTTTTGTAAGAATCCTGTAGGATATAATGAAGACCACAACTCCCATGATTCCACACTCAGTCACAGCGTCATTAAACTACACCTTTGTTATGAATACCCACCCTCTAGTGACGAAAATGGCAAACTGTGCCTTCCAGTCCAAGTCCAGTATGTAGAATTGCAATCCAAATAAAAAATATTTGGGGTTTTTTCACCCCTCCCGACAAATGGAGACACACACACAGGTTGCCAGATTAACTAAAATTAAACACGCTGTTTTCCACCAAGGCAACCAGCGGTGCCTAAATATAATTGGCTAAACTGGCAGTGGGCAGGTTATAGAGACCAAAACAAAGCCAGACATTCCGACACAGAACACACATTTTTAAAGGAGAATAATTGACTTCAGCAAAGGAGTTCTGTAGGATGTAATGAAAACCACAACTCCCATGATTCCACACTCTGCCAAATCATCCAACTACACCTTTGTTTGTTGTGAATGTGAAAAAAATGTGAAAAAAAATATTGGAGGGTTTTTTCACCCCTCCCGACGACTGCACACACACAGGTTGCCAGATTGACTGAAATAAATAAAAGTTGCTTTCATGACTGAAATGAAATATGCTGTTTTCCATTAAGGCAACCTGTGGTGCTGAAATGTAATTGGCTAAACAGGCAGTGGGCTGGTTATAGAGACCAATGGAAAAGCCAGAGATACATTCTTAAAGGAGAATAATTGACTTTAGCAAAGGAGTCCTGTGGGATGCAATGAAGACCACAACTCCCATGATTCCACGCTCCATCACAGCATCATCAAAAAACTTTGCCTTTGTTTGCTATGAATATACACCCTCTAGTGGTGAAAAATACACACTGTGGCTTTAAAGGTGCAGTATGTAGGACTGCAATCCAAATTCAAAATATTAGAGGGTTTTTTCACCCCGGCCAACGACTAGAAGCACACACAGGTTGCCAGATTAACTGAAATTTAATATGATGTTTTCTGTCAAGGTGTCCCAGGGTGCTGAAATATAATTGGCTAAACTGGCAGTGGCTGGTTATAGAGACCAAAAAAAAAAAAGAGGAATTTTGACACAGAACGCATATTTTTAAAGGAGAATATCTGACTTCAGCATTGTTTTTCAGATAAACAACTATGTTCACTTAGTTAAAGTTAATGTTTCTTAAATATCTACAAAATAGAGGAGCCAATAATTATTTATCAGAGTAGCTGCAATACATGTAAAACCCTTGTTAACAAAACGAGTGCGCTAAGCTCAGAACTATTAGAAAATCATGCTGAATAATGTTTCCACGCTGCTGCTCCCTACAGTGCTCAGTTTGTTTAAGGGCACTCAGTGAACGCAGCGCCGAGAGCATCTCTATAAGCAGAGCCAGCACGACTTCATTCCCCTTATTAAACATCTACAGCAAAGTCCTCCAAGACACAAACAAGCCACAGACACACAGGCCCGCAAAACACACACAAACATTTACAGTCTGATTATTTCTTGGCACACAAAGGCAACAAGTTGACCTTTGAAGAACAAATAATCCCTTCAAACGCTGAATCTGCGCAGCCTTCTGTGTTTGCCCTCTTTGAGCCAAAATGGCCAACGGAGCGAACGTCCACACAGTCTGCCGTTCCTATTCATGGCACAGACCTCACATTTAAACCTGAACGCGGGCTTTCTTTCCAGCCTCGCGCACTTTTGTGCCAAATTAGCCAGATCTTTGCCCGGGAACAAAGCCGGGGTTGTTGAGCTTTGACTGAGAGCTGTGTGCTGTTGATGCTCACTGATCTGCTGTCAGTGCTAATCAAGGCTCACAGTCAGAGGAAGATTAGAGGGAATTACAAGCAAACCAATGTGCACACAGCCTTCAGAGGACAAACCAACTCTTGTACTGTTGCTTTCTTTCGCAGAGCTTTAACAAACATTTAGCTAATATATCTAGTTTAACGTTAATACACCAAGTGCTAGTACGTACAAACATAAAGTAGTTTAAGTAAGGGATAACATACGTCCAGCCAGATGCTTTTGCAGATATACTCCGGAAAACTTGATTCTGATTGGTCAGTCGTGACATTCCAACATATGTTATTCCAAGATAACAACTGCTGAAACTATTAACACAGGTTCATCTAGGTAATTTATAATTCCTTACATTTATATTGCGTTTTTCTAGACCCTCAAAGCGATTTAAACCATCTCCTCACCCACCACTAGTGTGCAGCAACCACCTGGATGACATGACGGCAATGCAATAGACCACACACAAGCTGGTTGTTGGAGAGGAGACAGAGTTATGATATGGGGATGGTTAGGAGGCCAAAATGGACAGATGCCAGTGGGCAGATTTGGCCAGGATGCCGGGGTTAAACCCCTACTCTTTTTCGAAGGACATTCTGGGATTTTTAACCACCACAGAGAGTCAGGACCTCGGTTTAACGTCTCATCCGAAAGACGGAGCTCACTGAGCATTATAGAGTCCCAATTAATATCATTTGGTAAAGTGGCAGAAGGTCGATTTTTCTGATGAATCATCTGTTGAGCTGCATCTCAATCATCACAAATACTGCAGAAGACCTACTGGAACTCAAATGGAGCCAAGATTCTCACAGACATCAGTCAAGTTTGGTGAAGGAAAAATCATGGTTTGGGGTTAAATTCAGTATGGGGGCGTGCAAGAGATCTGCAGAGTGGATGGTAACATCAACACCCTGAGGTTTCAAGACATTTGTGCTGCTCATTACATTACAAACCACAGGAGAGGGCAAATTCTTCAGCAGCTCCTTCTCATACTTCAGCCTCCACATTAAAGTTCCTGAAAGCAAAGAAGGTCAAGGAGCTCCAGGATTGGCCAGCCCAGTCACCAGACATAAACATTATTGAGCATGTCTGGGGTAAGATGAAAGAGGCATTGAAGATGAATCCTAAGAGTCTTGATGAACTCTGGGAGTCCTGCAGAAACGCTTTCTTTGCCATTCCAGATGACTTTATTAATAAGTGATTTGAGTCATTGCAGAGATGTATGGATGCAGTCCTCCAAGCTCATGATAGAGTCAGACACAATATTCATTCTGTTTCCACTGCACCATGACTTTATATTCTATACTGGACATTATTTCTGTTAAGTGACGAGACTTCTGTCTAAGCAAAGTCAGACCTTACTGTCCTAATTAAATTATTAAAAATTAAAAATATTTTATTTTGGTAAAATTAGCGTAATATTGAGGCCTTTGCCTTTCATATAAGCCACTTCTGATACCAAATGATCAACAAGTCAAGTTATTATTTGTTTTTCCCAAAACTTGGATAGGCGACAAGACTTTTGTCAGGTAGTGTGCATTTCACCGATTCATGTAATAATGAAACAACAAACTCATTCTGACCTGTACTTAAAAATATAATAGATTTAATAATTTTTCATTTAATTACAAACTTAACCAAAGGATTTAAAATGTCAACTAATACATAGTTAAAATAATTCATCTTTGAATATACAATAAAATTAGTCTAGTACTTCACTATAATTATTCATTCATTTTCTTTTCAGCTTAGTCCCTTTATTAATCTGGGGTCGCCACAGCGCAATGAACCGCCAACTTATCCTGCATATGTTTTACGCAGCGGATGCCGTTCCAGCTGCAACCCATCTCTGGGAAACCTCCATACACTCATTCACACACATACATTACTGACAATTTAGCTTACCCAATTCACCTATACCACATCTTTGAACTTGTGGGGGAAACCAGAGCACCCGGAGGAAACCCATGCCAACACAGGGAGAACATGCAAACTCCACACAGAAATGTCAACTGACCCAGCCGGGGCTCGAAACAGCGAACTTCTTGCTGTGAGGTGATTGTGCTACCCACTGCGCCACTGTGCTTCACTATATTTGAAGTTTAATTACACCAAATGACACGTCATTGGATGTCTTTTGTGAATCATGTCCTTGTTTATCTAGCTCTATACAGGAACTGATACTAAATAAACAATGCACCGAGTACACTGTGCACAGTATGCAAATCTGGATTTAAGTAAATTTGCATGCCATTACGCAACGTGCTCGTCTTGACTAATCTTGCCTTGAATGAGATTGTGGTTCACTTTCAAGTATAGTCAGCATACAGTATTGGATTTATGCTTCCAGCGGACACTTTATCCATTCAAGATATGCATTTTTCATCAGTTCATGCATTGCCTGAGCATCAAACACATGCCCTTGGTGTTTTCCAGCACACTCCTGTTTGAGCTACATTAATGCAGTCTGCATGATAGCGTCTCCTTCACAACATACTGTAAACCTTTAGGTGTATTAAATGGAAGCGGCGTCAGATTAAATGTGTGGAGCGCAGGGCAGGTATCAGACGCTGTGGAGAGAAGCTGCTTGCCTCATTTTATGCTTGTCTGTTTAATCCGCTCAGTGCCTTAGAAACATCTCTCAGTGACGGCTTTTCCTGACAATCACACACGGACAGGACTCGATCCAGCCTCCCACAGTTTTATCACAGTGTCTGAAACTGTGGGTGGAAGATTCACTCTCTCTAAACTCCACCTTTATGAGAGTCTACTCTGCTTCCATTGGTCAGATGCTTCTATTCTGCTGTGATTGGTCAAACGGTTTTACTCTGTTTTGATTAGTCAGATGACAATGATTGGTCTACTCTGCTCTGACTGGTCAGATGGCTCTACTCTATGCTTATTGGACTACACTGATTGGTCAAATGTTTCTACTCTGCTCTGATTGGTCAGATGATTTTGCTCTAAATGGTCTACTCTGCTCTGATTGGTCAGACGGTTCTACTCTGCTCTCTGTGGTCAGATCCTTCTACTCTGCTGTCATTAGTCTACTCTGCTCTGATTGGTTTACTCTGTCTTGATGGGTCTGCTCTGATTGGTCAAAGAGCTCTACTCTGCTCTGATTGGTCAGATGGTTCTACTCTGCTCTAAATGGTCAGATGGTTCTAATCTGCTCTGATTGGTCAGATAGTTCTTCTCTGCTCTGATTGGTCAGATTGCTCTATTCTGCTCAGATCAGTTTACTCTATTTTGATTGGTCAGATGGTTCTACTTTGCTATGATTTGTTAGACAGTCCTACTGTGCTCTGATTGGTCAGATGGCTCTACTTTGCTTTGATTGGTCTAATCTGCTCTGATTGATAAGATGTCTCTGCTCTGATTGGTTTACTCTGTTCTGATTGGTCAGATGGTTTTCTGATCTGATTGTTCTACTCTGTTCTGATTGGTCAGACATTTCTACTCTGTTCTGATTGGTCAGACGGTTCTTCTCTGCTCTGATTGGTCAAACTGTTCTACTCTGCTCTGATTGGTCAAACTGTTCTACTCTGCTCTGATTGGTCAGACAGTTCTTCACTGCTCTGATTGGTTTACTCTGTTCTGATTGATCAGATGGTTCTCTGATCTGATTGGTCAGACAGTTCTACTCTGCTCTGATTAGTCCAACAGTTCTGATCTGCTCTGACTGGTCTAGATGGTTCTACTCTGCTCTGATTGGTCTACTCTGCTCTGATTGGTCAAACAATTTTACTCTGATTGGTCAAACTGTTCTACTCTGCTCTGATTGGTCTAGATGTTCTACTCTGCTCTGATTGGTCTACTCTGCTCTGATTGGTCAAACTGTTCTACACTGCTCTGATTGGTCTAGATGTTCTACTCTGCTCAGATTGTTTAGACAGTTTTGCTTTGCTCTGATTGGTCAATTGTTCTACTCTGCTCTGATTGGACAGTTTTACTCTGCTCTGATTGGTCTACTGTGCTCTAATTGGTCTAGATGTTTCTACTCTGCTCTGATTTGATTGGTCAGATGGCTCAGCTCTGATTGGTCAGATGCTCTAATGTTCATTACTACATCTGAATTTCAGATCTTCCTTCGCACTTATAAAAACACATAATAAACTTAATGATGGCATCGCTTTAACTGCATCAATTCAAGAACAAATCCTCAGTCGCAGTGGATTTGCTTTACAGCACAGAAAACAGCATATTCTCATGTTGGCAACCCAAATCCAACTCTTTCAAGCCTCAGATACAACCAGTGTCTGACTGTCAAAATAGACGTTGTTTGTGGCCAGCCAATAAAAACCATATAATGGAATCATATGCAAATTGCTAACAAAACCTATGTAAGTTTATGCAAGAAGACTGGAAATTCAGCTTATAATCGGCTATTTCTTTTGGGCGACAACCTGATTTGAAATCTGCAGACGTTTTACAGTACATTCAGTAACATAAAAGGGACACTTAATGTTGTGCTAAACAACCATGAACTAAACTCCTAATATGCAAGCAAATGTTCATGTTAACATATCCTACAGTAGGTCCAGGCTGGCCAGAACTCAACATGATCAAAGCACACGTCTCATCTCCAATTCCGTCTCTTTTCCGACCGATCTTTCAAAAGCTTTGACACGTTAAAGCATCACAGTGACATTGTCAGAAAGCATCTGGGTCGCGTTCGACATTTCACCTTGACCTGTCCTGTCATACGTACAGCACAAAAGGGCTCTTGGACTGCATCTGACAGCTTGAGTTCTCGTCAGAAAGCAGTGCTTCAGAGTGTA
The DNA here is from genome assembly GCA_903798205.1 of Danio tinwini. Lineage (NCBI taxonomy): Eukaryota > Metazoa > Chordata > Actinopteri > Cypriniformes > Danionidae > Danio > Danio tinwini. The sequence continues at coordinate 5,508,531 of CAIGQZ010032287.1, forward strand.
TAGCTACTTGAAAGATTGTAGACAAAGAGTGAAGATCAAAAGAAGAACTTAAAGATGGCACAAGGACAGGGACTGCAATTTGCTCAATTACTTGGCATCATTACAGCTTCATTGGCACCGCTGAGATGCCACTGAGAGCATTTAGGGACATTAAGGCTAGAAAAATATACTCCGCAAGTGTTGGAGTCAGTTTGAGGTCAGTTGATGCTATTTTATTCAGCACGCATATTAATGCATCTCCAAAAAATATTATGCAAATCAGAATATTAGGTCCCACTTTCCATTAAGTGGCCTTAACTACTATGTACTTGCATCAAAAAATAAAAACATGTGTTTATAATGTATTGCAGAAAACTTCTGGTGCTCTTGAGGTGGAATACGGGTAGGGTTCGGGACAGGTTTGGTGCATGGATAGGTTTAGGGGTGGGTTAAGGTGTAAGGGATGGTTAATTGTGCAATTAAAAATGCCATTACAGAAATTATTTACAGATGTAATTATATGCAAGTGTTTAATCAATCATAAGTACAATGTAAAACCATGTGTTTGCACAGTAAGTACATTGTAACATATGATTAATTTCAACTTAAATACATATTAGTTAAGTCCACTTAATATAAAGTGGGACCAAATATTATAATGGATTAAGTGACGCTAAAGACTGGAGTAAAGATGCTGAAAATCTAGCTTTGCGTCACTATAAACAACTTTTTAAAACTTATTATTGAGCTATAATCTAAAAACAACTTGGTGAACTGCGGTCAATTTGACCTCACCACTTAAAACCTCCAGAATATACGAAAGACAGGAAAGATCTTTCATTGACAACCTAAATATCGCTTTAAATAAACCCTGTATTAGCAGACATTAAACGTTGAATGTTGTCAAACTGACCCCTTGAATAATAGGAGGATAATAGACATAAATTAAAATATTTTAAAGGGGTCATGAACTAAAAAACTAAAACCCCTTGAACTTTAGATCTATGAGAATTCACAGTACTATAAAAACATCCTTTAAGTTTCAAAGCACAGATGTTTTCGGTTCCTCCGAGATAAGCTTATATTAAAGGCAGTCCGACAAAACGACAGGATATGGAATGTTCAACTCTATGATGTAATAGGTAGCATAAGCTCTGCCTCCACATATGATCCACACCCTTTCTACTTTAGATCCTGTTTAAGCAGTGGGCGTTTACCTCTGAGCCTAACAAAGGCCACACCCACTCAAACAGAGCATTCGGATGAAGGAAATACTCAGAAATTATTTGATGCTTAGCATTATAATCTTAGCATTATAAGTATGTAAGTTTGATACCCAGTGGTTGAACTAGTTATTGCACTCCTGGATCAAAACAAACGCAAGCGCAGGTTGATAGATGGATGACCAACAGGAGCAAGTCTGAAGATCGAGTCTAATGACTGATTTAAATATTATTATATAGATTCTATATAAAAGCAATAACACGCGATTAAAGGAGTATTTTCCACAATTAAAATGAGTTTTTGTTCTAACCAACAGCTCGAATTGATATATTAGAAACGGCTTCTATTTCTTGCAGCTGAACAACAAAAAACTGACAATGATCACCTCAGGTACACCTGATGTGCTTTATTCAGTGTTAAATGCTAATAATGTGAGTTTGAATGCCATTTTATATGACATTTATTGCCATATACTGAAAGCAGCAGCAGATATTTCACCTCAGATCTTAACAATAAAATAAAACCGTCTGAAATTGAACTTTAGAACTATGACTCAGTGTAGACCAACACATATCAGTGATTCAGCATGTACATGTAATAATGTTCAAGAGGTTTAATATGTGTTAAATAGATTATAAACCTTACCATTTTGCTGGAGTGCAGTAAGTGCACTATTCTATGCTTCTGAATGGCTGTATTTAAATTTCTGTCGCGTTTCGTCTGGTGCAAGCAGCCAAATTGCTCATCACTGCAACTCTTGTTACAGTATAACCTGCTCACCTAATGTTTACGCTCGCAATATTTATATTATTTTGCTAAATAATAACCTCATGTGGAACTCTGAATCTGCCTCTCATATCTGAGTCTGCTACTGTCCACCGGAGGTCGCATTTCAGTCACGAGCGCATGCTTTGAGAGCCTTCCTGAATGAATGAATGAATGAATGAAATACACTGTTTTTCATCAAGGCAACCCGGGCTGCTGAAATATAATTGGCTAAAGTGGCAGTGGGCGGGTTAAAAGAACCAAAACATAGACAGTGTTCCGGCACATAATGTGCATTTTCAAAGCAGAATATCTGACTTTAGCATTGTATTTCAGATAAACAAGAATGTTTACTTGGCCTGTTTCTTAAATATCTGCACACATCATGGTAATTTTATGCTTTTATGTCAAAAGCTTACATACAGCACCTTTGATCACGAGTAGTTTTTGCCCAGCACTACTTATAATGCTAAGTTTTGTTTCTAAAAAGCATCAAAATTGAGAAGTAAAGAGCTGTTTTCGACCCTCCATCAGAATGCTCTTTTAATCTCTATGAATTTTTGGCCAGCACTAAATAAGGGAACCTTGAGGAACAGTACAAATAAAAAAAAAAACGAGCTAGCACATGACTCTATTAAATTCCAATAATATGTCACAATTTTAATGTATTTCGATTCACATAACTGCTTCGTTTGTTGAGCGCTGACCCCAAAGATGTTTTTTGAATGCTTGATTTTGCATCTTTTAACCACCTCTATGTACTTGCGTAGCATATATTTCCACAATTAATGTCCAATAATATTCACCCCATTTCATAGCAACATCAACCCACAATCAAAGAGAGAGAGATTATACAGTGCAGTTTGGATCTTCTGGAAGAGTAGTTCATGACAGAAAATAAAAAAAACGTAATCTGTGCAAATCTGTGCAGCGACCGGGAGAAACATAGCAGCTTTATCTGGAAGTGCGTGCATTGTTGCGAGCGAATCCGACGGATGATTTTTTTGCACTTGTGACCGGGTGCCTTTTAGATGAGCGATGGAGTCCGCAGGTCGCAGCGAGAGCTAGAAGTGGAATACCTGCTGCTGGCCCGGCTGCAGTTTGGGGAAATCCTCCTGCTGTTTTCGGCTGCGGCGCTCCAGGCTGCTCTGCTGGAGGTGTCGCAGACGGGACGCGGCAGATGCTTGTGCCAGTTTTGCCGAGCCCGGAGGAGTGCCTACAGGCTGAGGACCAGAGAGAGAGAGAGAGAGAGAGAGAGAGAGAGAGAGAGAGAGAGAGAGAGAGAGAGATTCAGTAAACAACAGCAGGCCGGGATGGAGAGTGACCGTGTTTGTTTAGCCGTGGGACTGCGCTTCAATAATTCACATTTTTTGAAAGAAGAAGCAGAAGAAGAGGCTCTGCAGCAAAAACACCTCTGATGTTGATATAAAAGAGCGCCTCGTGGAGTATTATAGAGAATATGTGAGAGCTGTGTTGTTTCGTTAGACTGTAAAAAATGCTGTGTTGTACATGAAAACGATTATAATAAATTCAATTATATAATAAATTCAATTATATTATATTATATTGTATTGTACTATTTTATTTTATTATATTAAATATATTATATTATGTTATATTATATTATATTATTTTTTATATAAAATTATATTATAATAAATAAAAATATTTTATATGATATTAAATTATATCAAATATATTATATTATATTATATTATATTATATTATATTATATTATATTATATTATATTATATTATATTATATTATATTATATTATATTATATTATATTATATTATATTATACAAAGATGGGCCACGCAGTGGCGCAGTAGGTGTCCCCACAGTCCAAAGACATGCGGTATAGGTGAATTGGATAGGCTAAATTATCCGTAGTGTATGAGTGTGTGTGAATGTTTCCCAGAGATGGGTTGCGGCTGGAAGGGCATCCTCTGCGTAAAACACATGCTGGATAAGTTGGCGGTTCATTCCGCTGTGGCGACCCCGGATTAATAAAGGGACTAAGCCGAAAAGAAAAATTTATGAATTACAAAGATGTAAAATTTACTTATAAAAAATATAAAATAATATTAATAATAAAAAATAAATAAATAAAATAAATAATAATAATAATAATAATAATTATTATTATTATTAAATAATGACCTGTTTAGTGACATGGAAATGAGAGACCCTATCCTTATAATAATACCTGAAATAAAAAACTTATCAAACTATAATATTAATCGACTAGGAAATTAAAATATATATTTTTTAAATACTGAAAATGTTCATTAAGCTATAACTAGCAATTAATAAAATAAAACAATATATTAATTAAAAATAATAAATAAACAGCAGGTAAACACTGAATTAAATGTGAAATTTAGAAAGTAATCTTTAGTGTAAAAAGCATCCGATTTTTACAACTTCCCACACACAGACAACACCCTGCGTCCTGCTGTATCTGTGGCAGCAGAATTCTGGAGCAGAGCCTCAGAAACAGAGTGAGAGAGAGAGAGAGCGAGTGAGAGAAAGAGAGAGAGAGTGTGTGCGTGCGTGCATGCGTGTGTGAGTGAGTGATAGAGCAGCAGTAGTGTTGACTTACACCCTGCATGTGTGTGTGAGAGCTGAGATTAACACTGCTTCACACTTTTGCTCTCTTTCATTGAGAGACAGCAGTTTTACTCATCATAATTTGTTAATTTACCCTAGGGATGGGCCATAACATATTTTTTTTATAAAATATGATACAGATTTTAATGTGATATGATACAACATTATAACAATACTGCACATATACATATATACAT
>CAIGQZ010032287.1:5539059-5551519 GCA_903798205.1 Danio tinwini
CGACCCGAACCGTACCGTACTGTACCACTCAGTGGAAACGAGCCATTATAAAAGTGATGTTTGCATAATAGGTCCCCTATAAAAAAAAAATCTGCCATAAAAGCTTATGCCACGTTAGCATATATTTAAACAGCATGGTACTCACTCTCTGGAGCAGAGCAGTCGCTTGCCGTTTCTGCCTTTTCACTGTAAGACAAACATAGGAAGCATTATTTGGATGTGAATTATTATTTAAAATCTAATTGAAATAGCACTGCCATTAGGTTTGGTTGTGAATATCAGTTGCACTTGACTGAAGGTGGGATTTCTTACGGGCTGTCTGGTCCACGGGTCAAAACACTCTGAACAAGTCCGGTAAGACTGGCGATCTGCTTCTCCATGGCCTCCATGCGCTCTCTAAAACACAAAATATCATTATATAATACATACAACTTTTGCATACATACAAATACTGTATATATATTTACACACAGTTGAGTGCAAAATGATTCGCCCTCCTGTGAGATATTTATTCTTTTCAAATATTTCCCTAGTGATATTTAATGCACAGAAATTTTCACAGTAATTCCAGTAATATTTTTTTCACCTGGAGAAAGTCCTATTTTCTTTTTTTGGCATGAAATAAAAGCATTTTTTATTTTTTAAACCATTTTGAGGTCAATATTATTACCCCCCTTAAGCTATTTTTTTTTCGATTGTCTACAAAATAATCCACTGTTATACATTGACTTGCCTAATTACATTTACTTGACTAATTAACCTAGTTAAGCCTTTAAATGTCACTTAAGCTGAATACTGGTATCTTGAAAAAACTCTAGACAAATATTATGTACTATGTATTATGTATTACTATGTACTATTATGTACCATGCATTATGTATATATTATCATCATGGCAAAGATGAAACATTAGTTATTAGAAATTTTTCATTTCATCCTAACCTCTGGAATAGCCTTCCTGATATTGTCTGAGGCTTAGACACACTCTCACTCTTCAAAACTAGATTAAAGACCTATCTTTTTTAGTAAAGCATACACTCGGTGCATCGCATAGTGGTATGATGCATGAATGTGCTCCAGGCAGGTTTTAGCATCTCGTTTATATACACTATGAACAGCAGCTACACTAATTATTCTCCTTATTCTCTATTTCCACCTGGGGATACTCATCCCGAGACCCCCAGAAATTATGCAGTGCCACTGATGCAATCAAAGACCTGTGAAGAGATGATCCAAAGGTTTTCATAATCCTGGACCAGGCCGTATCCTGAGCAGCTGCTGTGGTGGCCATGGAGGAGTGGAAAGCATTCATCTGATTCCTGTGAGACTCCAGGGACAGACGAGTCTTCGCTGACGTCCAGCGTTCTCTAGCTTCCGGCGCCTAGACTGCAGCTCTGCACAACACGTTTGGCCATAGGAGAAATGGTCGTGCCCAACTGAGCCAGGTCTCTCTTGAGGTTTTTTATCCTTCACTTTTGTCAGTTGGTGAAGTTTTTTTCTCACCGCTGTCGCCACTGGATTGCATGGTTCAGCACTTGTTAAGCTGCGCATCGATGGATTTGCTCTTCAGTGTTTGGACTCTCAGAAGTGAAAATTAAACCACACTGAACTGAACTTAAACTCTGAAAACTGGACTGACACTGTTACAATTCACTATAATCTTCTATGTGAAGCTGCTTTAACACAATCTACTTTGTAAAAGTGCTAAAGAAATTAAGGTAAATTGAAAATTAAATTAAAAGCTAGTTATTAAAAATATTATGTTTAGAAAAGTGTTGAAATAATTTTCTCTTTGTTAAACAGAACTTGGGGAAAAAATATAAAATATAAAAAATTTTACAGGTGGGCTAATAATTCTGAATTCAACTGTATATAAATACAATATTGCACACAATATATACAAACAATGCTTTAGCTTTCTCTTGCAAAACACCATGCATTCAAAAACAACTTACTTAATTTCATCATTAAATATAATAAAAAGTGGAAGGAAATACTCAATTTGAATACGCGTTTGCATTTTACTTTTGCCCAAGGCATTTGCATTTATTTGCAAAACCCTTTTGACAGAAATAACATGAAGTGGACAGAAAAACTTTATATTCACCCAAATTCTACATTCACGAAAGAAAATGTGCATTCGCTCATAAATCTTTTGTCATTCTTTCATAACAATTGTGCAATTGTGCGTTTCCCCAAGAAACTTTGTCAACTCATAAAACTTTGTTTGCTGACAGAATGCATGTTTGTTATTTCTCCGACAAACTTTCTGTTTACTGGCAAAATGTTTCTGTTCTCTCGCAGAGCTTTAGCAGAAACACTTCTTTCAATTCTTTTGAATTCTCTTGTAAAACTTCTGCGGTTTCCCTTTACACTTTCTATCCTCTCATCAAATGTCTGTGTTTCTTCAAGACTTTCACTTTTAGCATCAAGACTTGAGTTATAAACCACCATTTAGTGGAAGAAAAAGCTGTATTTAAATGCTTTTGGGTTTTCTTGCAAAACTTGCTGCATTTTTTTCTCAGAAACTCTGCAGTCTCTCACAAAAAAAATTGTGCAAAAAATAATGAGGTGAAAAGAAAACTAAGTTTTTAGGAATACGATATTTACAGTATGCTGAATAATTGACTTTGTTTGCATATCATACCTTTATTACACCAGCATAATGGGGTTGTGTATGCACTCTAAACCTTATTCACACATGGATTGCCCTAAACTTGGTGTACTCCATCCAAACGGTTAGCTGTGTGTCTCTTCTGTTAAAGTTATTGTTTGTAATATTATTATTTTTGTTTGTTTAGTGATTTTTTTTTGTTGAGTTTTGATTATGTAAATCTATTAGATTCCTGTCAAATAAAGTATTAAAAAAAATAGAGGACATACATAAATTTTTTTTTAGGAATTTGTCCCTGTGCTATTCTAGAGTTTGTGACTGTTTAACATTGTGACTATTCGGTCACCATTGCTAATATTTATAGACTGTATCTTGATTTTTTTATGTATGCAGTTGAAGTCAAAATTATTGTTGTTATTTTATATATATATATATATATATATATATATTTATAGTGCAAAGAAATCATGCTAAAAAAATAAATATGTCGATAGAAATGTAAATAGAAATGTGTTGAAAAAATCTTTCTGTTTAGCTGAAATTAGGAAGTATTAAAAAAACTACAACTTGACAGGGGAGCTAATAACTCTTACTTCAACTGTATGTATGTATTTTGTTATTTATTTGTTTTCTTTTTTCTATTTTATTTATTATTTTTTTCAGTAATACATTTTTTTTACTTTTTGATTTTATTTTTATAATATTTATTTGATTCAAAAATTTATTTTATTTATATAATTTAATTAAATTTGACTTGATTTATTCACTTATTAGTTGTTGATTAGTTCATTCATTCATTATTATTGTTTATGATCTGCTTTTAAAGTCCATTTGGACTAAAATGTGTCATAATATCTTTAAAACATTTCAAACCAACATAAATAAAAAACATATACAAATCAAAATTGATTCTCACCTGGTCTCTTCATTACCAGGTAAAGTTGAACCGTACACTGGTAATGGCCCTCCATCTCCTCCTGGGCCACCAAGCATACATATCTGCTCCAGCGGAGGCCCTCCTGGACGATTTTTGGGGCTTTCAATATAAACAGTTCCATCTTTCCGATACCCATGTCTACCAGGAGACCCTCGTCCCGGATGACTTCCATATGGATCCCTGCCATCCGACAGTTTCTGAGGGGAGGCAGGAGGCAGGGTGCGGAAACTCATTGTAGCATATGGATCTGCATATATAGCCCCTCCAGGCCTATAGAGGGCGCCCTCCAGCTCGCATTGTAAAGCAGCAGCGGGATAGGCAGCGATAGAGCGCACCGATCCCCGACGATACGCTAAAGCTTGCGGAGAAGCCACACTGAGCCGGGGATCCTGAACCAGAGCGTACGGATCTGCGTATATCGCTTCGTTTTTTAGCAACACCACACTTTTTGATGACGATGAAATCTCCTCGTCTGGTTTTACATCACGGCGTTCTAGAATGGCACTTGGGGAGGGGCAAAATGCAGGGTGGGTGTGGCCTGTCTGCTGAAGGGCGTGGCCTCCAGGGTGGGCATGGTGTTGGTAGGCGTGGAGCTGAGGGGACTGATGGGGGCCGGCGTAAGAGGACGGGCGTCCGCCGGTGTAGGAAAGACGGGATTGTGAGCGCGATGGAGAACCGGACGGAGAAGAGGAAGACGGGAGTGTGTTTAAGCGGCGCGTGGGAGACGATTCCCTGGAGGTGTAAACCAGCTCTCTCTGAGGAGTGAGAATAAAAGACAGGAGTTAAATGCATATGACAGATGACTAGATAGAGTTGAAGTCAGAATTATTAGCCCCCCTGTCAAAGACTATAGAATACACAAGACATGTCACATGTATCTTTTTTGAATGGGGAAAAGTGAAACTGTCAATTTGGTGAACAAAGCCCCGCCTACTAGTACAGGAGCCAATCATCGATCGCTATAGACTGACGATACTCTAGGGGAGGGGCTTGGACCAATTAAATTCAATTCAGCTTTATTTCTATAGCGCTTTTACAATGTAGATTGTGTCAAAGCAGCTTCACATAGAAGATTATAGTAAATTGAATCAGTGTCACTTCAGTTTTCAGTGTTTAAGTTCAGTTTAGCTCAATTCAGTGTGGGTTAATATTCACTACTGAGAGTCCAAACACTGAGGAGCAATTCGATCGATGCACAGCTCTACAGATCCCGAACTATGCAAGCCAGTGGCGACAGCGGCAAGGAAAAAACTTCACCAATTGGCGTAAGTGAAGAATTTAAAAATCCTTGAGAGACCAGACGTGGGTTTCTGCAGATTTTGAGTGATTTAGACGTTTGTAAATGAATCTAAAGGGACAGCTGTTGTTTAATTTTATTGGTGATTCCTAAAATGAAATTAATTCGTAAGCTTGGCAAGCAATTTTGAAGAATTTGATGGTTCCCCACTCAAACAGAATGCCCGAACATACTGCCCGAGAGGCGTTTCAAAGATAGTCGCCGAGTGAAATGACTTGCCTTAAAGGGACTTTGCCCCTGTATATTTTTTATATATATATTTCTGTTTAATGGAAAGAAGATTTTCTTCAACACATTTCTAAACATAATAGTTTTAATAACTCATTTTTAATAACTGATTTATTTTATCTTTGCCATGATGACAGTAAATAATATTTGATTAGATATTTTTCAAGACACTTTTATACAGCTTAAAGTGTCATTTAAAGACTTAACTACAGTAGGTTCATTAGGTTAACTAGGCAGGTTAGGGTAATCAAACAAGTTATTGTATAATGGTGGTCTGTTCTGTAAATCACGTGACTCTTAAAAAAAAAAAAATGCCAAAAAAACAGAAATGGCTCTTTGCTGAAAAAAGGTTCCCTACCCCTGATCTATGAGGATATCATGATTTATAGTGTCAAATGCAGGTCAAGTATAAACTAATAGCAAGATGCAAAAAAAAAACTACTTTTTTACTAACATTAATATTTTATCTGACAAAAAAATAAATAAAACATTAGTCAGGCAGCCACCAGTTTTAACCAGCAGTTTTTGGCTTACCCGCAGGTCCCCATTGGCGATGTGTCCGTGGTGTACGGGGTGTGCAGTATGTTGTGCGCTGTAGTGTGTGTCTCGTATCGGAGCCTCTCTGCAGTAGATCTTGATGAGACAGCGGTCGTGGATATCACGAGGGTCCTCCAGCTCATAGAAGATGTTGCGCGCCTCGTCTTTAATAAGCAGAGCCGTGCCGGGTGAACGCAGCGCACCCATCGTCAGTTTTTGAGGGAACATGTGCACGATTAGGGCGTGGAGTGTCTCCATGCTGGTCAGCTCATGGGTGATGTGAACCCGCCGCGTCTCGTCACCAAACTGCAAAAACAACACCGCTGGAAAAAAGACAAAAGGACTAGAGTAGTAAAAGGAGTTTAAACTGACACATGCAGATGTTTTGTTTGTTGTTCTCAGAGTAACTGAGGCACAAACTGTAAAATGGACTAGTAAAATGAATTTAAATCAAGCAGCAACATCCTGCTCTCCCTCGAGAAGCCAATACGGAAGTAACTGAAACTGCAATTCATCAAGTCGCCTTTGGGGGCTGGCTCCAGGAAATCCAGATGTTCACTGACTGCAATGCTAAATTGGCCAATTTTACAGCTGATAAAATCATGTTTACAGCCTGGTACAAAAGATGGTTTTAGTGCATATAGCTAATATTACCCTTCATGACACCTGTGAGAGGGTGAATTTTTTATAACTCATCACTTTCATTTTTATTAGGTTATATTCAACCCAGGCTCATTTTGAAAACGTAGTCCCATGGACATTTCTGGAAATTGCGAATTATGTAGCCGGAGGTATGTATGGCTTTATTTCGTTTTTTTAAACGAACGCTACAGGACGGTATGACGCCATTCCTTTTCACGTTCACCAGCTGACCGCTCACTTCTGTGTGGAGGGTTTTCCAGCCGCAACCAGTTTGTCCCATTAGCTTGTCATGTGACTTGAGACGCAGAGAGGAGTTGACCACCACGACGGGGTTGGAGTCCGGGGAGGAACGGTTCCAGAAATCAGGTAAGACAAAAAAATAAATAAATAAATAAAATGAACAAGTAAATAGCAGGGTGAGAATGCGGTAAAATCCGAAAACGTGGTAAAAATCGTTAAATCATGATTAATCACAAATAAGTGTGATTAATTAGTATTTTTTTATCAATTGACAGCCCTAGTATTTTTATATTCTGAGTAAGGCATAACACTAAATAATTTTCATTCAATTAAATAAAGTCGGGCTCTCTCATAATTCCGATAAGTAGCCCAAACTGTCTGTCAGCAAATACAGATTTGAACAACTGCACAGCCGTTTGTACGCAGATCTGCCGTTTATGCATAGACACTCTGTGTGTTCATAAGAGAAATCTAAAGAGAGAGAGAGTGTGCGATCGGTAAGCGGTGCTAAATTTTAAAAACCTGAATCAATATTGGAATTACTTTTGCACGCTGGAGAAAGGATGACACCATGGCTGAAGGATTTCTTTTAGACGGGTAATTTTATGTTTTGAAATTTTAGCCTCACGCAAAGCAGATGTAGATGTTGTCACAAATGATTTATATGCCGGAAGTGTTGTTCAGTCACTGAAATCTCCCGGCGAAAGATCGTTGTGACTATTTTCAATTTCATAAGGGACCTTTTACACCATCGATAATGTAGATTTTATGTAGTTTAACAACAAAACATCAGTAAATAGCTCTATTCCGCCTAGCCTGCTTTACTGAGGTGAAGTTGGTTTTATGTTCACATCACACTGGTTCATTTTTGAACAATGATGACCTGTGACGCTCTCCCTATATTGTTTATTATGCTACTCTGAATATTTGCTCTGAAACAGCATGTCAGTTTGGCTTAGTAATAAGTGTAATTCCTGGACGCCGCCGGACAAGCACTAGTCGCTTTCAACACATGAGAGAGGGTAATGCTGTCATTTTTAAGGTGCGCTTGCTCGTGTTTCAGGAGGCGTGGCGCTGGACGGCAGGGAAGAGATGGTGATTCAGAGATTTATGCTAAGCTGTTAGCATTGTGGAAGATCACCTACTGCACCTTTAACATCATTGCGCGCTCCACTTTTTCGTTTATTTCGGGTGTTTCGTTTTTAATTCGTCGACATTTAACTGCAGTTTGGCACTTTCACTTTCATCCGGGAATATTTTCTACGTACCCCCGTAAAAAACAAGATATTGGATTCGAGTATGAACTGCTTGAAGAGTGTTGTTTAAACAGAATTTGATACCGCATGACGTATGGGCAAAAAAACCCTCAGCATTTCGCAATGTGTGTGTCTGTGGTCCTTCACTGACTTGGTAGGTGCCGACTGTAATAGTTTGATTGCGGTGTTTACATATCTGTGCTGCACTTCAATAATGTGACTAAAATCGGCATACTCCAAATGTCTGAATCTGATTTCTGTTCACTTTGATTATGACCTTAATCGGATTAAATTCGCTGTTTGCATAAAATCGGATTATTGGTGTCCATGTAAATGTACTCAATGTGACCACACCCTATTGCTGAGGTGAGCCAATCAAAATAGAGCTCATTTAAATATACAGGACTTTAATAGATTCAAGCAAAAAGACAGGGCAGGTTAAGTGTCACGTAACACTTCAATCATGTATAGTGTATAGTAAGGTATAGTATAAGTGTTTTGTTGATAGATAAAGCCTTCAGACTAATTCGATTTTAAAGGTGTGTCAGACCCTATGATACTAATTGAACATTTAACGAGCTGTCTAGTAGTAATGAAACAAAGTATTTTGATTTTCGTCATGTATACAAACATTAACAAACTATTTATAAACTTAAACCAACAGGATTCTGCTGTAAACACCATCTTGTGGTCAGATATGGAAATGCATTTGGCGCGCAAACTCTCACAGCGAATTATGGGTATTTTCTAGCTATTGAGTGCACATGGGTTGTACACTCATTATTGCAATGCATTGTAGGATTGATTTAGTGCACTTTAACACGTCAAGTATGGTTTCAGACACCACTAAAAATGGCTTCTCGCTCAAATAGTGCATTGTTTAATAGTATTTCAGATTTCTTATACAGTCTGTGTTTCTTAAAAGTGGTTTGCCAAGCCTACTCCCCAACATGAAGCACACTCAGAATTGCACATTGTTTCCACAGGAACATGATTGCTTCCAAGAGACTCTACTGTGCGAATAAATAGGGCTAATAGGGATACCTGGTGCTCGTAGTTTGGCCTGGCTGGGCGATCGTGCGAGTGGAAGACTCTGCCTGAGGATGTTGGAGCGGCTGAAGCCCAGCGGCATCTCAGCATCTGCCATGCTTTCCAAACTCTCGGCGGATGCGTAACACACTCGCCCTCCTACCTGCTCGCCCAGAGACTGCTGTTGCAACCCCGCAGCGCCACGTGGAGTCCGGGCCTGCAGGAGACAGACAGACGCATCAGTGTGTGTGTGTGTGTGTCTCAAAGAGAGGGAATGCTCTCTAATTGCCCCTATTGCAGAAGTAGCAGTTTTTGCAAGGGTAATGAAACCTCTGTGATGGGAAGGCAAAAGACAGTCTAGGGAAAATCAGGTTGTGTATGTGTGTGTGTTTGTGTGTGTGTGTGTGTGTGTGTGGAGCTGCTCCAAAAAGTGGTGAGAGAAAATCCATGCAGGCTAAATCATTCTCTAATCATGCTTATAATACGATCATGTCAGCTTGACTGCTGCTCTCACCAAAGCAAAAGAAGACATCATTTATATTTATTTATATATATATATATATATAGCTATAAGGATGAACAATATATCGTTTGAGCTTTGAAATCGCAATGTGTATCTGCAATAGTCACATGACAGGAGTAGATTGTTTATTAAATATAAAAAAGAGATATTATTAATATATTAATATTTTGTAATTATTTATGCAATGATGACTGTGTTATTTTGCATTTGATTGTCCTAGAATACTGTTAGACTTCCACGGAAAACCATAAAGTATTGTTTATTTATTTATTTTTGCTTGTGATTTATTATAATTTATGCAAATGCACTGCATAGAAAAATACTTCCCAGTCTATTTAAATAAATGAAATCTTTCCAAATAGAGCTATTCAAATCATCTGGTGAAATTATATTTATTATCGCAATATACTGTTTATCGCAGATTTTTCCATAAAAATACAATTATTAGAGTACTTTGAAATTCTCCGTTTCTCTGGATTTTTGATTTATAGATTTAGTTTCAGTACAGTTTTTGTTTTGTTTTAAAAAACTAGTGATGGCATTTCTTCAAAATCTAACGTAAAAAGGTTTTAATTCAGCTCTCAATGCTATTGTTTTAACTGAAGAGTTTAGGAATCAATATTTGGTGAAAAAAAACTATTTTTTCAATCACAACAATAAAAACATTTATGTCATCCATTTGTCATTCAATCATACCTTTAAATAATAATAATAATAATAATAATAATAATAATTTTTAAACACCATTTTAAGGTCAAAATTATTAGCCCCTTTAAGCTATATTTTTTCTCGATAATCTACAGAACAAACCATCATTATAAAATAACTTGCCTAATTACCCTAACCTGCCTAGTTAACCTAATTAACCTAGTTAAGCCTTTAATGTCACTTTAAGCTGTATAGAAGTGTCTTGAAAAATATCTAGTCTATATCTTTTATTTACTGTCATTATGACAAAGATAAAATAAATCAGTTATTAGAAATGAGTTATTAAAACTATTATGTTTAGAAATGTGTTGACAAAATCTCTCCGTTAAACAGAAATTGGGCAAAAAATAAACAGGGGGGCTAAAAATTCTGACTTCAACTGTATATAATAACAATACAATAATAATTTTGACTTCAACTGCATACATAAATAAAAAAAAAACTGTATATATTTTTTTCTCAAAGACTCACACATAATAAATCCAGAGAAATATACATTTTTTCAAAAGATCTTAATTCTTGTGCATAACTCTATATATATACACAGGCTGCAATATATTGTAAAAATCTGACATTGCAATATTTTATTTTTCTTCGATAAATATTGCGATATGAATACAGTTTCACAAAATGGTTTGAATAGCTCTATTTGGTATTTTTCTGAAGAGTCTAACTGTATTTAGGTACAGAACTTGAATAACCACAATGCAAAAAAATATATATATTTTCTTACATTGCTTTTTCATTTCTAATGGAAATATTCTTAGATCAAGTAAAAATATAGTTTTGTTTTTATCCTACCTCAAAATTAAGAGTTTTTCCTAAAAACAAGTAAACTTATCTGCTAATGGGGTAGTACAATAATCTTGTTTTTTGCTTTAAAATATAGATATTTGGATTAGAAACAAGACAAAAGTTTAAAGTATTTAAATATTTATACAGGAAATAATGTTTTTCTTACAATTAATCTTTGTTACACCTCTAGACAGCATAATTTTTTGTGCCCAAATGTTTTAAACTCTCTTCACTGCAAAAATGCTTTTCTTACTTAGATTTTTGTCTTGTTTCTAGTCCAAATATCTAAAAATTCTTATATCAAGAAGCATTTTCTAGACAAGCAAAACATATTGTCTTGTTTTGAGAAATAATATGCCAATATTAAGTGAGTTTTTAAAACAAGCTAAATAATCTGTCAACTGGGTAAGCAAAATAATCTTGTTTTTCCTTTTGACATAAGATTATTTTGCTTAACCCATTGGCAGTTTATTTTGCATGTTTTAAGGAAAAACTCATTTCAATTTGGCATGTTATTTCTTAAAACAAGACAATATGTTTTGCTTGTCTAGAAAATGCTTCTTAATATAAGAATATTTAGATATTTGGACTAGAAACAAGACAAAAAATCTAAGTAAAAAAAGCATTTTTTTGCAGTGTTAAAGTGCTCTCTTGAAAAACCTCTATTATGGTTAAACTTGGCAATGACTTTGTGGCTCCTGGTCAACTAAAATTCAGACTCAACATGGCATATCCTGTGATGTGACTATTGCAAATGTGCACATTGCGACATCGATGCTGAAACCATATATTGTGCAGCCCTAATATTTGCCATTATTTTTTACATAAAAAAATGTAATCTCTGATGAATAAAACTATTAATTTCAGTCAAAATACGTAATAATTAAACCATTAATTGGCATCTTATGCAAAGACAAAGGGGCTTAATTTATAACATCCATTTAAAATATTTTTCAAATACTAAAATGTACAGAATAACACATTTTATTTAGCAAATAACCATAATTAAAAGTAGAACTAAAGCAAAACTTAACTCAATGTTCATACAATATCAAGAGTAAACGTTTCTACTCACACGATTATCTGCTTCCTTTGAATCTTTCTAGAGCACATGTGGATGTCAGAGATGTGACCGTGAATTGCAGAAAACATTGAGCACTTCTGATTGGCTGAGACAGTTTGTCTGACATGCATTCTATCCAATCGGAATCCACGAAAGCTTGACTGACAGGACAGATGTTTGCAGCTGTGTTCCTCCATGCCAAATTGCATGGGTGTCAACAATCCTTATATACCAGTCTAGTGAGAGACGTAATCAGGAATGTGTATTTACGAACCAAATATATTTAACAGTCTGCCTATATTTACTCATAAAGGCATCAGTGACTCCTACATCTGTCTATGTGGGCATCAGGTTAATGGCTTCACAATGATTGTGAATTAACCTCGTTTCCCTTTAATAAATACATTAATTAGCATGACAGCATCTACAGCGACAGCTCTTACTAATTGAGAACTGTGTGTGTGTGTGGGACAGAGAGGGAGATTTGCTATTGACTTGACAAGACAACCACAAGAGTGTTTTAAGGGGATTTATTGTGCTACTGTGTGTGTGTGTGTGTGTGTGTGTGTGTGTGTGTGTGTGTGTGTGTGT
>CAIGQZ010032287.1:5551529-5567141 GCA_903798205.1 Danio tinwini
TGTGTGTGTGTGTGTGTGTGTGTGTGTGTGTGTGTGTGTGTGTGTGTTTAATACATATTAGTATTAGTAGTATATTTAGTTATGAGATACCATTATAGTTTCTATCAAGAAATAGTTTTTGTACATTTTGCACATTTTTGTTTTCAATGTGTGCTTGTCATTTATTAATGTCTATATACTAATTTATTGTTATACTTAACTTTATCGTCATTGTTTTTTTATTTTATCTTTTAAATTATTTTATTTATTTTTAATTTTATTTCTTAAATGAAATATTTTTATTTATTTATTTTTATTTTTTATTAAATTATTTCATTTATTTTTATTTTTTAAATCAAATTATTTATTTATTTATTTTTATTAAATTAAATTTATTTATCATTTTATTTTTTATAAAATAATTTTATTTATTTATTATTTTATGTTGTAAACTAAATAATTGTAATAATATAATTTATTACTTAAATAATTATATTTTTTTGTATTTTTAAATTAAATTATTTTATTTATTTTGTTTTATTTTTTAAATTAATTTTATTTATTTTTATACATTTTTTAATTAATCAAGTTTATTTATTTTTATTAAATTATTTTCTTTATTTTTATTACATTATTTTATTTATATTTAATTTTTTATTAAATTGTTTTATTTTTGGATGGATGGATGGATGGATGGATGGATATATTTCTACTTTTTACAATTGTTTAAGCTAAACAATGGATCACTTTAAATGCATATAATGATAACATTACACAAATACAGTGTGAATCACTTATAAATACATAGTTTAATTTTTATTTTATGAATGTATAGTTTTGATTTTAATAAAACTGTTATGCATACAACTTTAATATTCAGCTGTTTTCGTACATCATGCCTTTTCACATCCATCATTTCAAATATATTAATAAAAAAATAACAAAATGTATGTTTTGACAAAATTTGAGACAATTATACCACGTATGAATAGGGAGGTGGGAGCTTGTTTATTGTATTTATTGTTTTTACTGTTATTATTATTATTATTATTATTATTATGCTAATTGACAAAAAAATGAATGTCGCAAAATTCTTCATATTTTTACATTCTACATGATGTTATATACATTTCCAATAAACATTCATTCCTTCATATTCCTTCCACCAACTATTCCGGTATATGTTTTACTCAGCAGATGCCCTTCCAGCCGCAATTCAATCCTGGGAAACACCTGTACACACTCATTCACACACACACACACACACACACACACACACATACACTACAGCAAATTTAGTTCATCCAAATCGCTTATAGCGCATGTCTTTGGACTGTGGGGGAAAGCGGAGAATCCAGAGAAAACTTAGGTCAACACAGGGAGAACATGAAAACTCCACAAAGAAATGCCAACTGGCCCAGCTGGGACTCAAACCAGCAACCTTCATATTTAGAATTGAAATCAAGCACTTGAATGCAAAAGCTCAATGACAAAATATCAACGACTTTAAGAGGACAAAACGAGATGGTATTTCAGTCTGTTAACCTGCATCCTCCATGAGTCATTCCTCCAGTCTCCTTTAAGTCGAGCTGCACTTTGCCGTCATTGTGTGTGCGCGTGTATGTGTGTGTGACAGCTCCATGTAGTGTCAGTCCTATGGTTCAGTAAATACACCTCACACCGTAAGTGTCACACACTTGAGCTTTGCCACAGACAGTTACAGCTTCGGTGTGTCACACTGATGTGGGTTCACACACAGGTCCACGTCGTGACTTCTGGAAAGCAGGATTCACAGAAAGCATCCAGGGGGTGAGTAAATAGTGAGTAAATATTCATTTTTGAGTGAACTATCCCTTAAAGCACTAGATTTCATTTTGCTTTAAGAGCTGCTGCAGCGTCAGTCAGTGTATTATTGATCCAGCTGTCATGCGGATGCCAAACTGTTTACCCCAACTAAAAACTGCTGATCGATTGATTGGAGGAGGAAAATGTTAATCCAGGACTGACATCTTGGGGAATAAATGACTGTTGAGTGTGTGAGAGATGTAGTGATTACATTTAATATAAGTAAAGGGATATTTTTCACTTACAAATCAACGTTTATTCCCTATTTACTCACCCTCAAGTGGTTTCAAACCTATGTAAAGTTATTCTGTTCAACACAAAAGAAGATATTTTGAAAAATGTCACAAACCTGTAACCATTGACATCCATAGTAGGAAAAACAAATACTATGGAAGTCGAAGGTTTCGGTTTTTAGCATTTTTCTAAATATCTTCTTCTTAACAGAAAAACTTTTTTACTAAGAGAAGATTGAGTAAATGATGACAGAATTTTCAGTTTTAGGTGAACTGTCCCTTTAATATACTCCAGTCTTTAGAGACACATGATCCTTCAGTATTTATATTATTAAGCTGATATTCTGCTTAAGAATGTCTATTATTATTATTAAAACGCACTTTTTTCATTAAAATATTTTCCAAAAAAACACTAGAACCGTGTTATATTTCTGGTTTGGTTTTATAGAAAACAGGGAAAAACTAAAGACTACTGCTGTGTTTTGTTTTTGCGAATCCGCCAGAGGCCGCTGTGTACACTTTTTGAGATCTCAAATTTCTCTCGTGAATGCCATTCATGCCTGCTGTTATTGCGTTAATTCACCAAAGGCCGCTGTCGACTTACTGGCCAATCGGCTGGCCCTACGCTCCTCCTTCCCTAAACCCAACCTATAGCATTATCAAAAGCAACGACTGACCCGCCCACACACTTTCCGAAACCCAACCAATAAGCTTTTTTCACACGACCACCATTTTAAAAACACGAAAGCGAGGCTGCGGTGGGAAGAAACCCGGAAGTATAGGATCAGCACTGTAAACATTGCAATAGCATGCTGTGGACTACAAACCTCCAGTTGTTGCTGCAATTTCAAAATGCAGATGTGGTGTAAACATCACTTTAATATCATTCAGTTCAGTTTAATTTCAACAATTAAAAGCATATTAGGTATCAAACAACATCACAATCTCTTTAAGAGTAATACGCTTAAGTGTCCTCCTAGACTTCAGTTCATGGCAGCAGGTAAACACTGTGGGGATGCTTCCCTGCTTCAGCCTATGTAACCCGGTGAGCGATAAAACACTGCAGTCCTCTGTAGCACACCCTCGTGTTGTCTTTAACAGTGTTGTCACGGTACTGAAGTTGTAAAAACATCTATTTCCCCCTAACATTTAAATGCTGCTGAGCGCGCTTATAAACACAGCTGATTTGCCGTAGTATTCACCCGTGCTCAACATAAATGAAAACATCAGTGAAGTTCAGTGAACTGATGACCTTCACGACCAATCACAGTCATATCTGTTGATCACGTGAACACAATGGCAATTCAGTGCTGTTTAATCACGCCATCAACATCACCTTAAATGTTAACGAGAAATAGACATTTTTTTCAATTTCAATACCGAAATTTTGTATCGTGACAGTCTAATATAGTGTAGTGAAAGAATCAGTTCATTACCTGGAGTTTGATAAATGGAATCTAAAACGTGTGTTTGGTAAAGATAATGTTAGCCAACTAGTGCCATTTCCCTTAAATTAGTTGAAAATGAGGTCCGATATTCCTTTTTATTTTCACTATTCATTCAGAACGGACCTTTGGGTCACTCGGAAGACGGTGAAATGATCAATTTGAGTCACTTTCTTTTCGCTGATAAGATATACAGACAGGTACACAACATTCCTGTGTGACTCAGGCGATACTTCCGGGTTTCTTCACACCGCAGCCTCGATTTCACTGTTTAAAATGGTGGCCGCGTGAAATCAGTCTATAGTGTTTTAAAAAGCACCGATTGACCCGCCCACCGCCTTCCCTAAACCCAACCGACAGTGTTTTCAAAAGCATTGATTGACCCACCCAACCACTTCCCTAAACCCAACCAAGTGTTTTTAAAAGCACAGATTGACCCGCCCCCCACCTTCCCTAAAGCCAACCAAGTGTTTTTAAAAGCACAGATTGACCTGCCCCCCCACCTTCCCTAAACCCAACCAAGTGTTTTTAAAAGCACAGATTGACCCGCCCCCCACCTTCCCTAAACCCAACCAACAGTGTTTTTAAAAGCACAGATTGACCCACCCCCCACCTTCCCTAAACCCAACCGACAGTGTTTTCAAAAGCACAGATTGACCCGCCCACCCCCTTCTCTAATTCCAACCAACAGTGTTTTCAAAAGCACAGAGGCTCCAAACAGCTTCAAAAAGTTGATTTTGCATAACAGGTGCCCTTTAAATAACTAAACCACAGCATAAAAGTCTTCAGAGCAGTAGTGTATTCTGCTATAATAAGTGCTTTATGTCAATATTTTAACCTCTAAGAGGACTGGATAGTAGATAGCAAGAAACTATTTGTCGAAGAGGGAATCAGGGATCTGGAAACAACCCTCAGGTTGATTTGCACATAAGCGCCTGTGGAAGACGTGCATTTCTCTCCAGACATGTCTACAACATCCACTGTGTACTCCAGAAAGACACTTCACTCCAGGACGCTTCAGGGCACAACTGTCCCAGCTATAAATGCATTTTTAATCGGCCCGGTATGAAGCGTCTAAATGGCAACTAATTAGAAAATGTTGAATTTTTAACACAATCTATTCATTATTGATATCCGTTATTAATATTCAGACCTCACACAGGCAATGTGAGAAAATCCAAGTGCTATAAAGGTTTTGTTGTAGTCCAGCATGCCTTGAGCATATCAGTCCACTGAGGGCCAATTTAAGAGGAGCGAGCCATGCGTTTCCACATGCCAGATGCTGTCAAAGAGCTTACAGTCTAAAAGATGTTCCTCATATAAAGGAATATGCAGCACAAAGAAGGCCAGAAAAACAGAAAGATCAGTTTCTTAATCAAAGCCAGCTCAGTAATACCAAGTTATTTTAGTAAACGAAGTTGGACTATTGGTTAAAAAAAAATACAACATTATTTTATTAAACATTCATTCATTTTCCTTCGGCTTAGTCTCTTAATTCATCAGGGGTTGCCGCAGCAGAATGAACCGCCAACTTATCCAGCATATGTTTTACACATCGGATGCCCTTTCAGCTGCAATCCAGTACTAGGAAACAGGGCTTGACATTAACTATTTGATCACCAGCCACTGTGGCTAGTAGGTTTCCACCGTTAGCCACTCGCCATTTTCACTAGCCACAATTTTGTTGTTGGGAAATAATGAAAAGATATTTTATATGCATAAATTTGACTTTGGCATGCCAAAATTACTTGATTTAGATTTTGTGTTTTTTCCACTTACCTCCTCATTCATTTCACGTTTTTTTGTTTATGAGCTTACTCAATGAGCATGAGCAAATGGGTTATGCTTTCATAAAAAGTGTCGCATTGTAATTAGTTTTCTTTCACAGGGCTTATCAGGGCTCAACACAGTAAGGATTTTCCTTTTTTTTTCTCTGGCCACACCAAATTTATAATTTCCTTGCCACAAATTTTAAATAATGTGTCAAAACAAGCAAAATACTGCTGTATACATACACTTTTTATTCAACAAAACAGTTGGCATGTAATAAAAAAAAAAAAATATATATATATATATATATATATATATATATATATATATATATATTCTCACACATCTAAAACTGCACAGTAGTCTGTTCTGGCTCCCAGATCACCAGTTAACTATGCAAACAACAACATATTAAAGCAATATTATTGTAAAAAATTATTATTAAACTATATTAACAAAAATAACAGCAAGCAAAAGAAAGCGGGTACAAAACATTCTGTGCGCGATAATGAAAGGATGATGCCGTGCACACGGTTAATGTTAGGCCAATTAATAATCTGTTTAAAGAAGGTTTAAAGCGAAAGTGACAACAACTGCTGCTGCTCACTAAGAATCTCGAGCCCTTGAAGGGCTGTGGGTGCACGAGCGTCGCACTAGTTCTGTTTCCAGGCACGATTGTTTCAAGTGAGGAAACGGCACAGGAGCTTTTAAACACTCGCACGCATCAAATCATCTGTGCGCACAACACTAAAGCCCTCGTCAGTGAGTGAGGAAAGCCTGTCTCATTGTGCACGTGATCCTCTCATTCATTTTTTTTTACCTCCTTTCTTATGCTTGCGCGAAAAGCTGTTTTTGTCAGTCGTGCTGCTTCTCGATTCTAAGATCACATTTGTACGCATATAGACAAACAGTCATAAACTAACAGTCTAATCTGTAATGACGACGAGCCAGCACTGGCAATTTAAAAAAAGAGTTTCAGCCAGCCAAAGTGGCTAGTGGGAGTGGCTGTCTAACCCGCCACAACCGAAATCTACCCGCATTTGGCGGGTGTTAATGTAAAGCCCTGCTGGGAAATATCCATACACACTCATTCACACACATACACTATGGACAATTTAGTTTATTCAATTAACCTATAGAGCATGTGTTTGGACTGTGGGGGAAACCGGAGCACCCGGAGGAAAATGTGTGTGAATGAGTGTGTATGGATGTTTGCCAGGACTGGGTTGTAGCTGAAGTGTCATGACAGATTCACACTACCCAATATCAGCCAGATTTTAGTGGAATCCATTTGCCATGTCGTAGTGGCAAGTATTGACTGTCACAGTAAGTAAGCAGAGTGTGTTTGTAATCTGACATGGCAACAGTCAAAAATAATGTGCACTGTAAAAAAAAAAAAAAAAAAAAGTCTTGCTGCCTAATTTTTTTTAGTTGAATCGAGTGGACCTTTCTAGTCAGGGCAACACAGTGGCTCGATGGATAGCCTCACAGCAAGAAGCTCGCTGGTTTGAGTCCCGGATGGGTCAGTTGGCATTTCTGTGTGGAGTTTGCATGTTCTCCTCGTGTTGGCGTGGGTTTCCTCCAGGTGCTCTGATTTTACCTACAAGTCCAAAGACATGAGCTATAGGTGAACTGGGTAAGCTAAATTGTCCGTAGTGTATGTTTGAATGAGTGTGTACCGATGTTTCCCAGTGATGGGTTGCAGCTGGAAAGGCATCTGCTGTGTAAAACATACAGTATGCTGATTAATAAACCCCTGATTAATAAAAGGACTAAGCCGAAAAGAAAATGAATGAATGAATGAATGATAATAAATGTGCAACTGTACCCTTACAACCCTAAACTAATTGAAACGCTGATTTCAAATGATCTTTTTTACTTTTCTTTATTTAAATATATCTCTATTGTCCTGACAGTAACCATGCCGCTGAACTATATAATCCTTGTTTTGCATTGCAAATTGCTCATTCACACAAACAAATGTCTCAACACTTAGCGTTGATGCTCTTCTTACTGAGATTTCCCACACTGGAAAATCTCAAACTCAAAATGTAACAAAATCTAATGGCTACATTATTAAATTATATAATGACTAAATAATAAATTTCTTATGAACTTTTGATCTTTCTTGCAGTCTGAGGTTCCCTTTGTTTGCTTTACTTTGTGTACTTCAAATGCAGTGCTGTTTCTTTGAAAAATAAATACATACATGCATACATACATACATTTTAAATACCTGTTTTATCAGTCCACACATTCCAACAACTAGGCCTGTCACGATATCCATTTTTTATTGTGTGATATATTCATATATCATATATATATTGCGATAAACAATATTATTGTAATTTTAAGACCATTTTATGCCACTTATTATATAACGCCAGAATGACAATATAATATCATCACAATGCAAGTTCTCTTTTCTAAAGAACACATCATATTTTATTATTATAATATTTCATTATTTTTGAGGTGTGAACCTACACTGGTCTCACGGTTTGGTTCGGTTGCGATTATCATGCCATCTATTCGGTTCAATTCGATATCTCGGTGCATTATGGTGCATTGCCGATGCTTTCCATACGCAATTAGATTTTTTTCTTCACCAACACAATTATTTTTTTTAAATCTATAAATATACAGTTGAAGTCAGAATTATTAGCCTCCCTTGAATTATTAGCCCCCCTGTTTTTTCACCCAAATCCTGTTTAACAGAAAGATTTGTTTCATCACATTTCTAAACATAATAGTTTTAATAACTCATTTCTAATAACCGATTTATTTTCTCTTTGTCATGATGACAGTAATTAATATTTGACTAGATATTTTTCAAGACACTTCTATACAGCCTAAAGTGACATTTAAAGGCTTAACTAGGTTAATTAGGTTTACTAGGCAGGTTTGAGTAATTAGGCAAGCTATTATATAACGATGGTTTGTTCTCTAGACTATCGGAAAAAATAGCTTAAAGGGGCTAATAATAGTCATCGCCTTTTCCTCTTCCTCCTTTGTTGCACGTAAAATAATTATTTTAATGTGGAAAACACCTCGACCACCCTTAATCACAGTCTGGTTTTATGACATGTTAAATCTTCTGAAATTAGAGAAGATTAAGTTCTCTCTCAGAGGATCATCTCACAAGTTTTATATTCATTGGAGGCCACTGCTAAATTATTTTGATAATTTAACACCTCTTGAAGTGATTATTTAAGAAATCATTTTATGGTCAGAATTAGCTTTCACTCTAGCATTTTTACTCCGGTATTGTCATGCCCTAAACTCGACGTATTGGTCCAACCTCAGCACAGCTAAAACCACACTAACCAAGAAGTAGGTAGCACATTATTGTTGTTGTAACTTATTATTATTATTATTAATATTATTATTATTATTATTATTTTATTTTTTTATCACTCCGTCATCTGTTATATGTTTTACAAAAAGACTGGCTGTGTGTATGTATGGGGGGGTCGGGTGGGGGGATTCAGAGTTAAATGTTTACAAAAGTGTTTGAGGAAAAAAAAAAAAGCAGAAATTGGACATTTGTATACAACAAATGCTATTCACTATTCAAATGTGGACATTTGTATACAACAAATGCTATTCACCTGTGTTCAATAAATAAAGTTTACAAAAAATAACAATAACTTTGACCTTAAAATGTAAAAAAAACAGCTTTTATTCTAGCTTTTATTCTAGCAGAAATAAAACAAATAAGACTTCCTCCAGAAGACAAAATATTATCAGATATACTGTGAACATTTCCTTGCTCTGTTACACATCATTTTGGAAATATTAATAAATTCAAAGGGAGGCGAATAATTCTGACTAATTCAACTGTATGTATGATTTGTAAAACAATTTTGTCCTTTAATACAAGCATGAACTGTGATGAACTGTATCTTTAATTTTGCCTGCTCAAAGAAAACTCAAATACTGTACATGCACAAAAGACAAATTGAGCATTTAGAGCAAATAAATTAATGTAAATATGATCTCACTTGCTTTTAGAGCGGCTCGTGTGCTGTACCTTCGTCAGTGTCAGTAAAAGACTGTCCTCACAAGCTGTGAATTGTGCACAATTATCTGCTTTTTAGGTAGTTGGAGCGTTTAATTTTTCTCACCCTCGTCTCCTTCGTTATAGTATTCTACCGTGCCATAACGCAGAGGAGATAAATAAAGCAGTACGTAATAACCGGTTATGATTATTACTGAACTGATACCAAATTGTCTGCGTCTGCATCATGGTGCATTGAAGAAACAATTAATTTTGACATCTCTAATCATTTTAACTATTTAATAATGAGGTATTGGAATCAGAATGTGAAAAACGAATATCCTAAATAAATAATAATAAATGTTAACAAAAAAAGTGCAAGGTAAAAATGAACAGAGACTGCGATATCTGCTAGCAGATCTATTTTTTAGTTGTCAGACACCCACATGAAATTATACTATAGTAATTTATGGTAAATACTATAGTGTTTAACCATACTGACACAGAGATAGATATGTTGCACAATCAGCTAAAATGTTGCTAGAATTGTTTTTTATGTATGGCGATATATATTGCATCACCAAAAATGATTGAGGTCATGTCCATGTGTTGTGCGATGAGTCAATATATTGATTATTGTGACAAGCTTACTAACAACAACAACAACAACAAAAATCTGAATTTTCCAGCATGGACGGAAGGTCAAAACATAGAGAAAATGGTGCAATTTCTAATACATCCTGATCCTTAAAGTGCATGTAAACATACCCTAAGGCAAAATGGCTCAACAGAATCATGCATAGGATGCTCTGTAAGCCTATTTTAACACCATCCCTTCTCTCTATCTGATCCTGTGAAAGGTGTCTCCCCTCTGGAGAACTTCCAGCACAGTTTCAGTGCCAAAAACATGAGATCTAGACCAGCTGCCCTCGATTCTCACATCTCCAAGACTTGCAGAAATCTCTCAACGCCTGCAATGTCAACGCTCTGCATCCTCCTGAATGAATTTGTCTTGAAGGCCTATTTCCAGGAAATGCATTGAGGTTATGAATAAATAATCTGCCATATAGTTTCCACAATAAGCACTTGTGGAGATCCTTCAGAATTATTGCATGAGCTTTAATGCTGAGCGTGACTCCCAGTGAGACATAATGGATATGAAATGCTTCACCGTTTATAGAGCAGCTAATGTGTTCATATTTTTTTTCATTGATTCTATGGCCTTTTATGTCATGCATTGTTAGGTTTTATTGCATATACACTGAAAAAAGTGAAACTATACTGTTTCTTTCATTCAAAGTTCATTTTTATATTGCCGGAAAAAATATGGTTTCTGATTTTAAGCTGTTTTATTCTGTTTGCCTTAAAGCAAGAAACAAACACCCTAAGAAAAATGTCTCAAAGTAATCTTTTAACTTTAAGCCAGCAGAGTCAAAACTATCATTTGAGGGAAAATTATCAAAGTTATCTGTAACAAATTGCTGTAAATGTGTTTACCCTAAGTAAAATGATATTTTAATCTAAGGGTAAAAAAGTGCTATGTTGTATCTATGTTGTATCAAAGTAAAATGAGTCTCATATCTCAGAAATTAAGGGCCCTATCATTCACCAGGCGCAAGACATGTTTGGCATGATTTCTTGCTATTTTCAGACCAGTGCAACAGCAATTTTCACGTTTTGCGGCACGTTGTTTAAATAGGAAAATCCATTTGTGCTACTTTGGGGACTCATGGGTGTGCTGGTCTAAAAAGGAGGTGTGTTAAGGTGCATTGTTGACACATTGCTATTTTAAGAAACTGAAATAGTCTGTGCCGTTGACTAGAGCTGCACGATTCTGGCTAAAACGAGAATCTGGATTTTTTTTTTGGCTTAAAATAAAGATCACCATTTTCTCACGATTCTGTAGATGTAAAAATAAAGGTTAATATGAGTTTCCTATTATTATTGTTATTTCAGAATACAACTATTCATAATTCTGATGTTGAATTACTATGTTTTAGACATGTGCTTGCAAGCTGTCACTGTTTTTTTGTACTGGTAATATCAGACATTTGTCATTATCAGAATCCCTCTTGCATTATATTCAACATCATATAGGCTAGAGTAGCTATTCTGACACTGTTAAAAATTGATTTAATGCATGTTATACTCAAAACACACCCAGAACTCATTAAGGAGAATAAGCACAACCTTGTTAGACCATGACGCCGGGGCGCAAACTGTATTTTTCTATTCTTAAAATAAGAAAAGTGGATTCGGACACGCCCTTACATTTAAAAGCTTTATAATTATACTTTGTATATTATAAAATATACTTTGAGAAAGGTTTACATTTTAGCTGTAACAAATACAGTCATTTTTTAAAGTTGCTTCAAAGTATAACTTTTTTCAGTGTGACAGTAGATGATTTGTTTTCCTTGAGAATCTTTAGCATGCAACACACACAGATAAGCATGCATGTACATTTGGGGAAAGCGAGACGTTTGTCTTACCTTAAAACTCCAGTAATGTGGTTGCTAGAATAAGAGAAAGAGACAGAAAGGAGTGTAATGAGTTATACTGTATGTTTGCATCCATAAGCTCCACAGAAATGTGTGTGAAACGTGTAAAATAAGGGTGAATCTGAAGCAACATGCACTGAGCAAAATCTTATGTCAGGAATAGACAGTTTCTAGGCAAAATTTTCCCAAAATTAGTCATAGCCATGGTAAATTCTGACCAGCAATTCTGACCAGTTTTTGGACTGGAAATAACAAATGCTTCTCCCAAAAGACAAGACAACGGTGTACAAGGGGCATCATAGTGGGGGAAAAAAACATTTCTCAGATTTTATTTACTTTTGAACAAAAAGTGTCAGTCAGAATTTGCCATGGCTATGAATAATTTTGGGCTTGACTGTATAGTGCATCCGGAAAGTATTCCTAGCGCTTTACTTTTTTTCACATTTTTTTATGTTACAGCCTTATTCCAAAATGGATGAAATTAATTTATTTCCTCAACATTCTACACACAATCCCCCATAATGACAAAGTGAAAAAAAGAGTTTTTGAAAATGTTGCAAACTTATTAAAAAATAAAAAACCTGAAAAATCACATGCACATCAGTATTCACAGCCTTTGCTCAATACTTTGTTGATGCCCCTTTGGCAGCAATTACAGCCTTAAGTGTTTTTGAATATGATGCCACAAGCTTGGCACTCCTGTCTTTGGGAATTTTTGCCAATTGCTCATTTCTTTTGCCCATTTCTCAGTACCTCTCAAGCTCTATCTGGTTGGATGGTAAGCGACGGAGTACAGCCATTTCAGATCTCTCCAGAGATGTTCAATAGAATTTAGGTCTGGGCTCTGGCTGGGCCACTCATAGACATTCACCGAGTTGTTGTGAAGCCACTCCATTGATATTTTGGCGGTGTGCTTTAGGTAAGTGTCCTGCTGGAAAATGAACCGTCACCCCAGTCTGAGGTCAAGAACACTCTGAAGCAGGTTTTCATTCAGGATGTCTCTGTACATTGCTGCATTCATCTTTCCCTCTATCCTGACTAGTCTTTCAGTTCCTGCTGCTGAAAATCATCCACACAGCATGATACTGCCACCACCATGCTTCACTGTAGGGATAGTGTTAGCCTGGTGATGAGCGGTGCCTGGTTTTCTCTAATTGTAACGCCTGGCATTCATTCAGAAGAGTTCAATTTTAGTCTCATCAGACCAGAGAATTTTGTTTCTTATGGTCTGTGAGTCCATCAGATGCCTTTTGGCTAATTCCAAGTGGTGAGTGGCTTCAGTCTGGCCACTCTACCATACAGGCCTGATTGCTGGATTGCTGCATAGATGGTTGTCCTTCTATAAGGTTCTGCTCTCTCCACAAAAGAACGCTGGAGCTCAGACAGAGTGATTATCGGGTTATTGATCACCTCCCTGACTAAGGCCCTTCACCCCTGATCACTCAGCTTAGATGGCCGGCCAGCTCTAGGAAGAGTCCTGGTGGTTCCAAACATCTTCCACTTACGGATGATGGAGGCCACTGTGCTTATTGGAACTTTCAGAGCAGCAGAAATGTTTCTGTAACTTTCCCCAGCCTTGTGCCTTGAGACAATCCTGTCTCAGAGGTCTACAGACAATTCCTTTGTCTTCATGCTTGGTTTGTGCTTTGACATGCACTGTCAACCCTGGGACCTTATATAGACAGGTGTATGCCTTTTCAAATCATGTCCAATCAACTGAATTGACCACAGGTGAACTCCAATGAAGCTGCTGAAACATCTCAAGAATGATCAGTGGAAACAGAATGTAGCTGAGCTCAATTTAGAGCTTCACGGCAAAGGCTGTAAATACTGATGTACATGAGATTTTTAGGTTTTTTATTTTTAATACATTTGCAACAATGTCAAAAAATCTTTTTTCACATTGTCATTATGAGGTATTGTGTGTAGAATGTTGAGGAAATAAATGAATTTAAAGGGCACCTATGGTGACAAATCTACTTGTCAAGCTGTTTGGACAGACATATGTGTAGGTATAGTGTATAGACCATCATATTGGGGTGATATAAACACACCCAGTGCTTTTTTTTTATTTAACAATATAAAAACGGTGGACCAATTGGAGCGGTTTTGAGATCGACCGCAACTTGACATAAGACTGTGGTCCCCCCACCCACCGAATTGATTGACAGCTGCATATTAACATGTCTCCGTAGTAACGTTTATAATTATATCCACAAGACAGGACAAGCCATGTGTCTGTGTGTGTGCGTGAACTTTGTAACGACATTGTGTGTGATTGTATGTGAGTTGTCTGAGGCAGCCGAGGGCGGAGACTGAGGCATGCTGACAGGCACGTGGAAACGGTGGGCGGGGAGGACTAGCCTTAAAGGCCCAGTATGCAAAAACAGCAAAAATCTCTTGAGAGCTATAACATACAAACTAGTGAAAGCTATAATAAATAGTCTGATGAAGTTTTGAGCTGAAACTTTACAGACACATTCTGGGGACACAAAAGACTTATATTAAATCTGAAAAAAGGGGTAACCTAGGTGCCCTTTAATCTATTTTGGAATAAGGCTGTAACAGTTCTTGTTTGAGACAAAAAAAAAACAAGGCCACAGATTTGGTGATTTTATTATGAAGGAAATTGACTTTCAGGCTTACAAGGCACTAACATTAATTACAAACATATTTAGTGGCCAGCAAATCATGTTTCCCCTGATATATTACAACATTCAATGTAAACGTTTAAGCATGCCATAAAATGCTAAGTAGGTTCCTCACCATATTTGGATATAGTACTTACTTAATTTCTAAGACCAGCAGAAGTGTGTGCATCAGAGCATAACGCAAATGCTAGAATCACTTTTAAAACCCTAATCCATACATACATCAGCAAAAGGGATTAAGTTACAGTAAAAGTAGTATAGGAATCACATGAAGACGCACCACCTGCATGCTAAGCAAGCCCACTGTCCACTCTAACCCCCCCCCCTCCTGCCATTGTTTATGTCTCTCCTGGGTTTGCAAACAAACCCACACAGCCATCATTCACCCGTATGTACGAGTGTGTGTGTGTGTTTCCCTCTCACACTCAGACACTGCGGCAGGCCACACCTGCCTCTCCACTTGCATGTCCTACAACCACCTACACCGTTACCACGACAACGCAGACATGTACATCATCGCAACAATTTAGCATACATTAGATTCAGTGTTAAACCAAAATAGGGTTTATCATATTTATTTGCTTCCTCAAAACATATTCTTAATATTGCCGTATATAATCAACCTGTGCAAACTACTCTGTAAAAAACGCTGGGTTACACAAGATTGAACTTGAACGAAGGTAACTCATTAGTTTTTACTAATATAAGTGGATTGAACAAAACAGTTAGGTTGTCTCCCCGAAAATATAAAGAATTGTTATATAAAGATTTATTTCAGTTTTAATTAAAGGGCACCTATTTGACATCTTTTACAGGATATAAAATAAGTCTTTGGTGTCTCCAGAATGTGTCTGTAATGCTTCAGCTCAAAATACCCACCAGATCATTTATTATAGCCTCCAGAATCTGCCCATTTTGGTGTCTAAGTACATTGTAGCAATTTTTGTAGCCTGTGGCTTTAAATGCAAATAAGCTGCTTCTCCCCACCCACTGCTCTCATGTGTGTGTCTGCTTCTCATGTGCTATGTCAGATAAACAGCAATCAGTGACAGAAACAGACACGCATGAAGCTGAAATAAATTATATACCAAGTTTATTTGATGTATTTGTGGTGGAGTTTATTCATGCCTTTCTGAAATGATGAGTCTCACACAAATGCCATTTGCAGTACACACACACACACACACA
>CAIGQZ010032287.1:5568424-5605722 GCA_903798205.1 Danio tinwini
AAAACAAAACAAAACAAAACAAAACAAAACAAAACAAAACAAAACAACTAAACAAACGCATAGAAGTTGCTTGGAAAAAAATACTTGTTCTGAATATTTCTTAAACATTTTGTTCAGTGTGTAATATAGGAGTAAAATTAAAATGCAAATCCTCACAATCCATTTCAGGATGCATTTTAATTTCAGGCTGACAGCATGCGTTCCTCCACCATCATACTGTACATGTTCACACACTCAGACACACACCCTGTTCACACCTGATTACACCTTCAATCTCCTCATCAAACTGTCAGTGTGTCTCTCTCTCTCCTCGTTCAGTTCTCGGTGGATTTCTCATGTCCTCACAGACTAATGAAGGTATGATACCATCACTAATTAATAAGCTCCATTGTTGGCCCGACTCTCTGCGCTTCTGTTGTTCCCCATCAATGGCCTATAATAACTTCTCTCGTTCATTTCTCTCTGAATCCTTGGAGCCAACAATAAACTCATAAATGACTCTATTAGTTCAATACACACTCCTGTGTACTAAACAATTACTAAACAATCTGGTGCATGTTATTTCAGGAACAATCACAAGGGACTTTAGTTTCAGCAGACGGTTGAATAAGGGATGTACAATATTTATCGAAGAGAGATATTATCGGTCAATGTGGGTTAAAATTACATCATTTTTGTCACTCGAATAAATACATTTTGTTTTGGTTTGGTTTGATTCAAATTTCAGTGAATATTAGTAATTACGCATTTTATCCGCTAAACGCCACTTCTCCAAAAATGAGCTTATGATGCGGAGTGAATGTTTTAGACACATAGTACATGTTCAACAAATATTTTTGCTTCGAATCATCTAAATTGCAGCATCAGCGCACTCAGAAGTGAAGTTTCACAAACTAATTTCGACAGGAGCATGTGATATGATTGACCGCAGCTGGTCTCTCATCTATAATCATTAGCTATGATATATATCAGATTAATCCGAACTCACTATAAGTAGCCTAGAAAAAATTACTTCTTCGTTTTCCGAAGAAACCCCCCCATCCACCCCTTCTCCCCCTTTTCTTCCTTTACCACTTGGAGCTCTCGAGAACCACCTGATCTCGTACTCCCCTTATATGCTCTATCGACCAGGCGGGAGCCCTGGACTCAATTATCTCCGAGCTCATCTCTGCCGGGACAGCATGCCAAACCTTCTAACATTTGTCAAACAATATCTAAATGTGTGACCTCTTGAAATAACAGTTTGTTGGCAAAAGCCTCTAAAACACCACTTGCCTTTGACAGCAAAAGCCGCTATATCCCAATCAGAAGGAGCGAATCGAATCATATGTTTTCAATGTAGCAGCACACTGATACGCCGGCTTTTATGAGGAGACTGTTTTATTCCACTTTCGATTTAGATTTTAAGAGAGAGAGTTTGATGAATTAAATAAGCCTGTCCAACTATCAGTGAAAGGCAAATGAAAATGTCCCTTACCTCAACTACGCTACTTTAAATGAGTTCGGTTTACTATACATTAAACGAAAATTCTACTTCACGAAAGAAGGTAAGATGCCGTTCTACTATTTCATATGGATGCTATGAGGATAAACAAGAGACGAAAAAGACCTTGAATATAGTGAGGAAGTGTCTAAGAGATGTCCCCTTTTTGCCCAGTAGACCTTGTTTTATTTGCTAATGTAAGCTATTTTTGAAAAGATAAATATAATGTATAAAACTATACATTATTTATATATTACTTCATTTTACCTATAGGTCTGATAAACTTTTTATATTAATGGACAATGCACAGATTTTGACGTTCCACAATGTTTTCGTCACAGTCACCAGCGATCTAACAACTAAAGATCGCTGGAAAACACTCACATTCACATGAACTTCAAATCTACCATGTTATGGACTACATATTCAGTCATGCAACACACACACACACCTGCTCTAAGTCACTAGTGATGGCAAACACTCACACAGCTGAAGCTGCTCACAGACTGATTACCTGGACTATAAGAAAAGCATAAACACACACAATGTGGCTGAGTCTTGTTATCTGTTTTGTGACATTACAATGCGTATCCCTTGCCTAGTCTTGCCGTGTACCGATCTTTGCTTTGCCTTGTTTGTTTGTTAATTCATGCCTGCTGCCTGCCTTGTGACCATTTGCCTGCTACTTTGACTATGACTCTGGATTGCCCTTATACATCTGTTTGCTCCTGTTGATCATTGCTTGCCTGACCATCCTGTTAATAAAACCCTGTGTTTGGATCCTCACCTTTGCTGTCAGTGTGACCATCCCATGTTACAGATTTTACACATTATTTAAATGTAACAAGCTTAATTTACAATGTTTACATTGCTCTACATTAAATCTAAATCCCAAATATCAGAAATGACAACAGATTGTTAAGATTTAATTATTGTCAATTACAATGTTATTGATTATTGCACTTACTTGACAGATTTCATTTATTCATTTTCCTTCTGCTTAGTCCCTGGTTTATCAGAGTCATCACAGCAGAATAAACCGCCACTTACTTGACAGATTTATGTACTTTTAATTTTAGGTAGTTTGTGTAATGTGTTTTATGTTTGGTAAAATAATTTCTAATGGCATCTTTAATGATTTTCCAACTGAATACACTGTATTGTTCCTATACAGTAGGTGGATTTAGAGGTTTTTACTAAAAAAAAGCACAAGTGGATTTAGCTGGTTTTGACGCAAAATAAAATCTTCCTTGTTAAAAACCAAAGAATTGTCTAAAGTGACATTTTTGAAAAAATATATATTTTATTTAGCAGCTAATAACTTTATCATTATCTATAAAATGAAACTTCTAAACCTAATCAGAGGAGCCTGATAGACAATGCTCATTTACAAAAGAGGTCTGATGGATTTAGAGGGTTTTGCATCTGAACTCTTCATATATTGGTAAACTGTCAGGCCTTTAAAACCTGCCCACAGCCAAAGGCTTATTTGCAGTTCTAGTTTGACTTTTTATAAAATAATTAAGCAGTATAAATATCTTTTTAATAGTGAGGACTGATATTTGCAAATAGTTTTGATATTTTTGTATTCTCTTGGGTGCACAAACTGCAGATAAATTAACATTATCATATCATATCAAAATATGATTTTACTGATTATCGGTATCGGAATCAGCCCTGATAAGGACTTTACACTTAGGCTAAAAATGTTCATATCATGCATCCCTAGGTTGAATGTTTTATAAGGCAAGACGCTGCAGATGAATATTGCAAAAAATGTATTAATATGTATCATCATACTTTGTGTACACTTAAAGTTGCTGAGACTATTATTTCAGCATGTTGATGCACTGAAATTGAATATTGAGTAGGGGCAGGGCTTTCTTTTTGCATATCATTCCCTTGTAGCAAACAAGCGATAGAAGGGCCGTGGCTAAGAATATTGTGGCTGAAGCCTCAAAAAAAGAGAAGGAGCCACTCAGAAAACACCATTCAAAACTAACATTTGTTTTTTGCAGTGGATTTACTTTAGTTAGTTACTTTTGTGCGCCTGTAAAATAAACATTGTACATTTTGATTTCTCAGGTAAAAAAACAAAACTAAAAAAATGTAAAATGTTTTCTAAAATGTTCAAATATGCAAATATGTGCTGATTTGAATAGTTATAGTACAAACATCTAAACACTGGATGACGTCAGGTTAAATTGTAAAATTTTTATGACATTAAAGTCAAAGGTTTTACAGTTTTGGAAATTGCCCTAACTTAGAAAATACTGCAAACAGTAAGAAAATATACATCAATTTTAACTATAGTTTTTTTCACCGGCCACTTTATTAGGGACATCTGTCCTGTCCAACTTCTTGATTTTTAATGCTAATTTCTAATCAGCCAATCACATAGCAACAACTCAATGTAATTAGGCATGTCAACATAGTCAAGACGATCTGCTGCAGTTCAAACTGAGCATCAAAATGGGTAAGAAAGGTGATTTAAGTGACTTTGAACGCATCAAGGTCGTTGGTGCCAGACGGGCTGGTCTGAGTATTTCATAAACTGCTGATCTACTGGGATTTTCACGCACAACTATCTGTGACTAACAGTTCGGGTGCCAGTCCTATCAGCTAAGAACAGGACCAAAATTGGACAATAGAAGATTGGAAACATGTTGCCTGGTCTGATGAGTCTCGATTTCTGCTGCAACATTCGGATGGTTAGGACAGAATTTGCTGTCAACAACATGAAAGCATGGATCCATCCTGCCTTGCATCAATAGTTTCAGGCTGGAGGTGGTGGTGTAATGGTGTGGGGGATATTTTTTTGGCACACTTTGGGCCCATTAGTACCAATTGAGCATCGTGTCAATGCCACAGCCTACCTGAGTATTGTTGCTGACCATGTTCATCCCTTTATGACCACAGTGTACCCATCTTCTGATGGCTACTTCCAGCAGGATAACGCACCACGTCATAAAGCATGAATCACCTCAGACTGGTTTCATGAACATGACAATGAGTTCACTGTACTCAAATGGCCTCCACAGTCACCAGTTATCAATCCAATAGAGCACCTTTGGGATGTGGTGGAAAGGGAGATTCGCATCATGGATGTGCAGCCGACAAATCTGCAGCAACTGCGTGATGTGATCATGTCAATATGGAGCAAAATCGCTGAGGAATATTTTCAGTACCTTGCTAAGCCACAAAGGATTAAGGCAGTTCTGAAAGCTAAAGGGGGGCCAACTCGGTACTAATAAAGTGTACCTAATAAAGTGGCCGGTGACTGCATGGATGAATACATCCCTCTTTAAAAACCTTAAGAATAGAGATGTGAATAAAACTGTGAAGTTTGGTGTATGTATGTGCTACTGAAGTGAAGATGTATGGCCTTTAAATCTACAAAATCTGAATTCTACCGACATAAATTTAATAAAGTGCAATAAAAGAAACACATAAAGGTGTTCTTTAAATGTTTTATTTATATTAAACCAAAAAAATAAACACCTTAAAAAAATCCAAAATTGAAAGGTGCATGTAAAAACTGTGCTTTTGCCTACAGTGTCTCCCCTTAACTAAATAACAGCCCATTACTGTTAAGTCATTGCATTAAATCTACTGAATTAGGTAATGCAAACCACTAAAGCAGCAATTTAATGCTTGTTAATGCAAGGTTACCAAAACAACAGCACATTATTACAGATTTCAGGAAGCTTTACCATTGGGATTCTTGATCCTGACCTTCAGCTCTCACATTCAGAAATCCTCCTTAAAAGTGCTTCAAGAGGGAACCAGACCCCCACAATCCACCACAAACTCTCATATTGATACGCAACGACCCACACTGCAAAATCCACTCAACTCCCGAGCGATAAAAGCAAGTCCCGCCCAGCATTTCCTCCGGTTTCAGACACAAACGCGTCCTGTTTTTGAAGTGAACTGCGAATGGCGCTTCATGTCGACTCTGTCCTTCAGCGGTTTGGCTCTCCCTGTGCCCGCTGCTGTATGCCAGCCAGCTATGTGATATCATTGATTTCCCTACATGGGCTCGGTTGCCATGGTAACGGTAGACTCCCCTCTCTCTCCTTTTCATTCCAGTGGTGTTTGGAGACGGCGGATGCAGTCAGACGGGCAAACACACCGAGCAAACATACAGGAGAGGACGCATGGATTCCAAGGAGGGGGAATAAAAGAAAAGAGAGATGGATTCACAGATGACTGCAAATTTAAGCTTGACACTGATGAGGATTTCAGTGTTTGTGTGTTTAAAAGTAGCACGTTCGTGATGTCAGGGTGGTTGCCAGGGTGTTGCCATGCGGCTTTAGAATGTTGAGATTGAGCAAAAAAAATCAGTATACATTTAACTCAATTTGAGTTTAACTTAACACTCCTTGGGTGTACATATAAATCCCTCCATTTTGGAGTTAAAATAACACTTTCTTAATTGTGAAATCTGTACATTACTCTCAGAGTTCATTTTAACACAGTAAGAGTTTATTCTTACATCGAACTGGAGTGTGTGTTACCCTTCAAAATGTTAATATATTACCTTTTATCCTATATTATGAATTGGTGTGTGTGACCGATAACAGTGATCAAATATGTTGAAAATAGTTTTAATTTATTAAATGTTCATCTTTTCAGAAATAATTTCAATATATTTAACTCATAAGTAGGGCCAGACGGAATCTGCGGATATTTTTTGCTATTTCTGCAGAGAATTTTGGTAAAAATCTGCAGATTTCTGTGGAATTATTTTGGGAGTATCATAACTAAAACCTTAATATGTTTAATAAAAAATAATATCTTTTTAACTTGTATTTAATGTTTAAAATGCAAATCCAATTAGATTAACCGTAAATAGTTAACTTTAAGTAAATAAACAGAATTAATGATGGGCTAAAAATCTGCGGAAATCTGCGGTAAATCTGCAGAAAATCTGCAAAATTCTGCGCACGCAGATTTCCGTGTGGGCCTACTCATAAGACATGTTTCAAGTTAAGTAAAACATACTGGTTTGATCACTGTTTGTCCAAAAGAACTGGTATGAGTAAAAACTGCACTTTCCATCACTAGTAGAAATACACTGCATATTGGGTTAAAAGTTTAACACTGAAAAAAAAAAGTCTTAAATATACGCTCGTGGATTAAAATGCACTCCAGTGTTAACACTGAACAACACCGAAAAACAAAATAAAAATAAATCACACAGTATGCAAGTTTGACACCCAGTGGTTGAACTAGGTATTGCACTCCTAGATCAAAATAAACGCAAGCACGGGTTGCCAGATTGAGTACAGGAGCGAGTGATTTAAACCGTGTTCTAAATAAAAGCAACGACATGCAATAGAGGGAATATTTTCCATATTAAAAGGAGTTTTGGTTCTAACCAACACCTCAAATTGATATATTAGAAACGGCTTCTATTTCTCACAGCTGAACATGTGAAACCTATGACAGTGATTACCTCAGGTAAATCTGGTGTGCTTTATTCAGTGTTAAATGC
This sequence comes from Danio tinwini, assembly GCA_903798205.1. Taxonomy (NCBI): domain Eukaryota; kingdom Metazoa; phylum Chordata; class Actinopteri; order Cypriniformes; family Danionidae; genus Danio; species Danio tinwini. Next base: position 5,575,408 of record CAIGQZ010032287.1, read on the forward strand.
TAACAATGTGAGTTTGAATGGCATTTTACATGACATTTATTGCCATATACTGAAAGCAGCAGCAGATAGTTCACCTCAGATCTTGAAAATACAATAAAGCATTTGAAATTTGAACTTTAGAACTAAACACATATGAGTGATTCAGCATGTACATTTAATGATGTTAAAGAGGGCTAATGTGTATTAAATAGATTATAAACCTTATCGTTTCGTGAGTGAGACACTATTCTGTGCTTCTGAAAGGCTGTATTTAAATTTCTGTTGTGTTTTGTCTGGTGCAAACAGCCACATTGCACATCACTGAGTATATCGTCATGAAGCATGCTGTTAGGACACAGGGTTACAATGTAACCTGCTCACCTAATGTTTTACGTTCAGAATATTTATATAATTTGCTAATTAATAACCTCATGTGGAACTGAAACTGCCGACATCTGATACTGTCCACTGACTCTGTAAGCATGCATCCGTGAGGGAAACGCGAGTGAGTCTTTCTGAATGAATGAATGAAATACGCTGTTTTCCAACAAGGCAACCCAGAGTGCTAAATTATATTTGGCTAAACTGGCATTGTGTAGGTTAAATTTACCTAAACAAAGACAGCGTTCCGGCACGGAAAAACCATTTTAAAAGCAAAATATCTGACTTCAGCATTGTTTTTCAGATAAACAGGTATGTTCACTTAGCATGTTTCTTAAATATCTGCAACCATAATATGGTATTTTTATGCTTTAGAGGAGTCAAAAACTTACATACAGCACCTTTAACACTTGATTTTTTGCTATGTGGTTTAAAATAAAACAAACTTGATTTTGACTTTTTCTTTTGGTCAACATCCCAAAGCATATTTATTATGTGTGATTGGTTGCCAGTGTCTTGCTATGCATATTATCTCATATTTAAAACAAAAAGAAATTAACAGCTACATGGAAACAATAATATGCAAATAAATAAAACAAATAAATGTAATTATTTGTAATTTTTTTGTAAGAACACATTCAAGTTGTGCCATTTGTTCCTGTTCCAGAATGAGCATTAACAGTAGTGTTGGCTGACTTAACAAGAACCAATAAGATGACAGTAAAGAGGAGGAGGATGAAAGAAGTCATTAGAGGTGGGAGGAAGTATGACAGACAGAAGAGGAGGAAAAAAAACGAGGACAAAGGCTACACGACAAGTGGAAAAACACCAATCAAAGGCCTTTTCAATATTTAAACATCATAATGTGAGAATATAAATATAGAGCATCATTTTTAGAATGTGAAGCTGTGGAGGACCAAGACAACAAAGGCCAGATTCAAACCACTACCTGCCATTCCATCACCCAGGCTCAATATTTTATCTTGATGCTATGTTTGGAGAGTTTAAAGGATTTCTCTGGAGAGTGATTTTATGTAACTAATAAGACAAAAAGTACAGAGCTCCTGTATTAAAAAATAAATAATAAAAAAAACCCTGTAGGTAGCAAAGCTAAGGATAAATAACACAAATGTAATTCAAAAGTAACAATGCATTAGTAGGGCTGAGCGATAAAATCGGTATCGATATTTATTGACCGAACACCACTGTCAATATCGATAAATGATTCTGTTTGTAGCTTCGGTATGAAGGCTGTAGTTTTATTAAAATGTGGCTGCTAAGCACGATTTGGAAGGAATGCCAATAAGCTCAATAGAAGCATTTTCGCAAGCATTTTCCAGGTGCACCTAGTCTCATCTTTTCCAAATGCGAAAAGCGCACTGTGATTTACGTAAGTAGAGCTCACCAATCTGCTTCACGCTTTGTATAGAATACGCATTTCATTAATAACGCCAGACTAATTACCTCAGACAAACACAGCACATCCGAACAGTGCAGTGCTTTTTAGTTCTCCATAAAACTGCCATCCTCTGAGAAAGCGCTTGATGATAGCTTACGCCCCTTTCACACGAGGCAACACTTCTCATTTGCTTTGAATGGGTGACGTCAAGCATTACCGAAATGAATTGTGGATCCTCTGTGCTGCTTCAGCAGCATTGCTCGTTGCAGAAGTTAGGAATTCCTCAACTTTTCAAGCACCAATGGAAGCGTCAGCCAATCAGGGGTGCGTTTCCCAAACAATGACGTAACTGCAGCTGAACTATCATAGTACGATGCATCGTTTGGGAAAAAAATGATGTAGTGATGAGTGTTTCCCAAAACCCTTAGTTTCTCTGTCGCAGATCCATCATTTGAACCACGTTAATTATAATGTAAAACACCCATAATGATGCTCTAAACGGGATGGTAACAACTTCTTTAGAGAAGAACCCTATAGTTTCTTTGTGCAAATAAAATTGTTTTACATGCACACGCATTAAAAAAAATCCAATATTAGTTTTAGTAAAAACATGCACTCGCTTTCCATAATAATTGAAATATATGTAAACGGCACATAGTTTCCTTTACAAATACTGAGAACATTACATATTGTATTCTAAAACATAGAATCACTTACAAAAGCTAACACTATTCTAATCTCATATAAATAAATAAATAATGAGGCGATTTATTAAGAAATTAAATTTAATATTTATTTTTATTAGGATATAAAAAATCCTACTTTATTAATAATATTCATGATGATGATGATGATGATTATTCATTCATTAATTTTCTTTTCGGCTTAGTCCCTTTATTACTCCGGGGTCGCCACAGCGGAAATAACTGCCAACTTATCCAGCATATGTTTTTATGCCCTTCCATCCGCAACCCCATCCCTGGGAAACATGATGATGATGATTATCATTATTATTATTAGGATATTGTTTATTTATTTTTTGCAAAATCTACTTTTACAATTTGACAAATGCAAACCACTGCAGAAATGTTCTAACCAGCAGGCCCATGTCATATACAGTATAGGGTTGGGTGATGTCAACCAATTTGGCATCGTACGATGTCTAATATGAAACATCTTGATGGACGATGGCATTGTCGTCAGAGGCGAAGGTGAATTAATTATTAATGAATAATTAACTAAAAAATTAATTATCTGTAGCCTATCGTTTCAACTACCTGGCCCACATGGTCTTTGTTTTACCCATGACGAAATCATAATTAAATAAAGATAAGTTACACACAAATTACCACCTGTCAGTCATTTTTTCTGCAGGACTCTGGCATAAACAGGCAGAGTGATCTGTGTCCTTATAATGGCGTCAACAAACTTGTTTGGTAAAAAAGGTGCGCAACCAACCAACAGTATCTGAGGTTTTCACTAAAATGACTAAGTAGAAGCGTGAAAGTGAACGACAGAAGCAGTGTACTGATGCTGTCACACGTTACCTGATAGATTCTAAAGGCCGAAGAGTCGTTAGACAGAGACAAGATAAATTCAATATCACGTTTAACAACTACAATGAGATGCAATCCAGTGCTACATCCTTAATAAACTGTCTGACGTGCACTGCTCTCCAGAGCTCAGATGAGCGCATGACAGTGTATGTGTATGTGTATGTGTATGTGTGTGTGTGTGTATGTGTGTGTGTGTGTGTGTGTGCGTGCGTGCGTGCGTGCGTGCGTGTGTTTTTAGCAGACGGAGGGCTGTTTAGAAATGCTATATGAAACGCCAGTGTGGATGTGGATCATTTCGTTCTAAAATATATTAGTGTAAACTGGGCCTAAGCATGTATTTTTCGCGAGCGGGTTTGCAACGGGGGAGGGGCGGAGAATTGGCGATGCCGGCTCAGCCTCGTGATGTCTATTGGCCATTGGCGATGGACAATGGCACCGTCTATCGACCCAACATTAATACAGTAGGCTACAGATACTTAATAAATAACCTACTATAAATTAAAAGCATTAACGTATGCTATGTCACAAGCTTTGGAGACGTAACATAAATTTCGCTTTAAAATAATAGGTCACCTATAGCTTTCGTCATGAGCTACGGCTTAGTTCAAAATGACATCAATGTTTTCAAAGTGCACTGCGAAGGGAGCATAATTGTAAACATGAAGATAACTAAAACTGAACTGTAAAAACACTTACAGCAAACTACAACTTTTTTTTTTATTCGTTTCAAGTTTAAATGTTAGAATGTTCTAAATGAATAGGGCATAGGGGGGATAACTGGGAATAGAACACAGCCAGGAACTATGTTTTAACTACAGCTCTAGAGGTGTAGTTGCAGGCATACAAGTTTGCAACTCAGTTTGTGAATGTTCGTTAGAAGGATGGATTTGGGAAACGCCAAATCAACGAAATATGTTTGTAACGATGCAACTTGCGACCTTAGTTGGCTAACAATGGTTTTCAGAAACCTACCACAGAGCGCTTTATGCAAATACCCCACCTCAGACAGTAGCCGATTGCGGACTAATTTCATTGGCTGACGCAGGGTCAGATTAACCAATGGGCATTATGGGCACAGGCCCAGGGGCCCAGGGGGGGGGAAAATGCTGATTTTGGAGTGTCTATTTAGGCTAAGTGCAAATAACGCACCTCGGAATAAGCTAGATGCTTCCCGCCAGCACTGTTTGATCGACAGTGACAACGTAAATAAAGAGCGCAGTAGACTGCAGGTGGGTGTGGCGTAGCTCGTAACGAGCATGGTAACATGTTTTGAGGCGACTGATCATGAACCCGGTTCGAATCCAACGCCTGATGACCACGTTCTTCTTTTTTCCCCCATTACATTTCCGATTGGAAATACATTTATTTTCAATAGAAAGGAAATGTTTTTGTTTAAAAATGTAAATAAAAGTATATAAAATATATAAAATCAGTCACAAGGTATTTAATAAGGATAATAATAATAAATATTCTATAAACAGTTATTTTCCACCTGGTGTTAAATTTTAGCGACATCCTAATATGATTAATCTGTATTAACAATGTTAGTCGCCCTGCTTCACCCATATTCTCCGACCTCATGGAGACAGAGAGAGAGACAGAAAAAGCCCCTGAAGAGGAGAGAGACAGGAGAGATCTGGTACAGTGTGTGTGATTTCGGATACTTTCAGCTTTATAATCAAGTGCTTTTTGCCTACTCTTCTTCATCACGAGGGAGACAGTAGGAATCATTAATAAGTGTGTGTATTATGGAAGACTCAGATTCATAGAACTGGACTGGAGAGGTATTATATCCAAATCATATGCATTATAAGTTTGTAGAAGTTATACATAAAAAATACCCTTAAATATACATTTTTAGTACTGCTTCAGTGAACTTCAACAAGTAAATTAAAAACCATTAATTTTTACTAGTTATATTACAATTTTTTTCATCAAAGTGTGCTTTAAATGCTTTTAAAATCAGGTAAATCTTTGTTGACTATAAATATGTACTATGTCATTTATTTAAAAAATGTGGGCAAAATATTATAGATTAACTTTATTTAAAAAATATTATATTAATCTTATTTTTTTATTCAACTATAGGGGTGCGGCCTTGTAGGGGGCCCTAGAAGACATTGTGCCCAGAGGAGTCTGAATTTCCTTATCCGGGCCTGGGCTGACGCTGCTATGAAATTTTTCACAGTACTGAATATTTTACTATTTATTTTTATTTAGCTGATTATTTCTTCATTTATTTTCAATTAATTTACAGCTTCTAAGTTCTGTTTGTTAAAACTAAAAGAGTCTTGCAGTGCTGTTTTTGTAATAAATGGAAAGCAAATTACATTTGTCTCCTCTTTTTGGCTGATCTAAAAAATGATATGATCTGTGACTAAAAAAACATTATGTGATCTGAACCGTGAGATTTGTGATCCGTTACACCAGGGGTCATCAACTATATTTGTCAGAGGGCCAGAGTTTTACCAGACAGTCTCCTTGGGGGCCGGACCCCCAAGAAGAAAATCAAATAAATTTTGGCTTAAAATTATGTTTAATGTTTACACGTTTTCAATTTCATTACAAAACTGAAGGCATTTGATTCAGGCCCCCATCACTTATACCACAGTCAACCACTAGGAGTGATAGATATTTTGTTTTAACTTAATTAGGCTAAGTCAATAAGGGGAAATGTAACTTTAGCCATTGATTAAGCACTGTGAGTAGCCCGTTTCAGCAGTGTGATTTGAATTTAAGCCCACTTAACGTTTCATTTGATGTGTGAACATTATTTGTGACCTGTTTTGTTCCGGTACCAGGTTATTTATTTACCATGCTATTTTAAGTTGTGCCAGACTGTTTTTCCTCCTTTTCTTAGTCCTGAGGCAGACATCTCAAGTCTCCCGGAAGTTCTGTGAGTTTCCTGCATATGCATAGAGACTAAACGAATGATAATATCCCGGAAATTGCGCGTCTTCCTCAAATACGTTGCGCACCTCTCTCCACCGCATCCCTCCTTGCTCTTCATCACACATACGTCAAGCGCACTCCGCAAACACCCCACCCGGTCTTCACTTACGCTAAAACCTGTTTGAACAACAAATGCTTAATGCCGTATAGTCTGTCTGAGTCGGTCCTTATTTCGAAGTGTAGCCTAAATATAGTCATAAATGGTGGTTATTCTGACAAGAGACTCAGTTGTTTTTATTTTTAGTTGCTTTAATAGTGTGGACCACTATTTTCTTTTTGATCCTCACAATTTTGGAATCCAAATGCGGGCCGGACTGAACGGCTCAGCGGGCCGGATTTGGCCCGCAGGCCGCCAGTTGATGATCAGTGCGTTACACCATTGTAATGGATTACTTGCAAAAGTAACTTTCCTCAACACTGCTGTCGATAAGCATGTGTTACCTGCTGGCGTGCACAGTTGGTGTTGACCAGCGTGGCTGCGTGCTGCGGAGGGTATTTGCTCCTCTGATGCTCCATGTCGCTGCTCTTCTGGAGTCTGGCAAAGGCCTCCATGTCTGGGTTGGAGAGGCGGCGTGTGCTGCTGGCCAGAGTGTGATAGCGGCGCTGGTATTCGGCATCATCCCCACGCAACATCACAAGCTCTTTATCTGACCGCTGCTTCTCCAGATCGCTCTCGACTTCTGCCTCACACACCTGTGGAGAAAACAGAAGGTCAAGAGCTGCTTATCTGGAAGTGTGATGAAGCCGTTTAATATACAGTTGAGGGCCAAATGATTCACCCTTCTGTGAAACATTTATTCTTTTTCAAATATTTCTTAAGTGACATTTAATGGAGCGAGAACATTTTCACAGTATGCCTGGTAATATTTTTTCTTCTGAAGAAAATCTTATTTGCTTTATTTCAACTAGAATAAAAGCAGTTTTTAATTTTCATTTTAAGGTCAATATTATTAGCCCCCTTAAGCAATATTTGTTTTCAGTTGGCTTCAGAATAAAGCATCCTTATCCAATGACTTGCCTAATTATTCTAACTTGCCTAATTAACCTAGTCAAGCCTTTAAATGTTACTTTAAGCTGAATACTAGTATCTTGAAAAATATCTAGTCAAATATTATGTGCTGTGATCATGGCAAAGATAAAATATATTAGTTACTATAAATAAGTTATTAAAACTATTATGTTCAGAAATGTGCTGAAGAAATCTTCACTCAGTTAAACAAAAAATGAGGAAAAATATAAAAGAAATCAAATTGAACAGGAGGGCTAATAATTCTGATATGTTTGAGAGATTAGGATGTGAAAATGTGATGCCAAAAGTGCTTGGATGGCAAGCTATTAATCGTGTATTTTGTATCAGCAAAAGCTTTTAATAGGAATAATAACCCACAACTCTCTGGTTTCTCTGTTGTGTTTCTAAAGCTAATATTTGGTATTAAAATGGAATGAATTTAGATTAATAACATTACTGTATATCTTTAACAAAAAATAAATAAATCCAAATATCCAAAGTGAAATAAAAATATGCACACACATACAAATAAATAAATATGTACACAAAAACACATATGTATATTACACACATGTAATGGTGTATGTACAGTATGTAAGTATGTTTGTATAGGTTTTTAGCATACATTTTAAAGTAATATTATAAATAATAATAATAATAATAATAATAATAATAATAATAATAATAATAATAAGGAGAATAAAAACAAAATAATAAAAACTACTACTTCTACTACTAATAATAATAATAATATAATCAACTAATAAATATTGTATTATTAATAACGTGATTCATAGAAATTTATTAAACATACCAAAATAAAAAAATAAAAATAAAAAACATAAAAATAAAAGAAATTGTTTATAACACAATAAACTGTTTATTAATAATAATAATAATAATAATAATAATAACAACAACAACAACAACAACAACAACAACAACAACAACAACAACAACAACAACAACAAATAATAAAAAAACTACAGCTATTATTATTATTAATAATAATAATAACAACAATAATATAAACAACAATATCAACTAATATTTTTTTTATATCATGATTCATAGAAAATAAACATACTAAAAATATAAAAACAAAAATAAAATAATTTGTTTATAACATAATAAACTGTTAATAAATAATAATAATAATTATAATAATAATAATAAACATCAACTATTAAATATTTTATTATTAATAGCATGATTCAAAGAAAATCATTCATTAAACATACCAAAATAAAAATATAAAAACATAAATCAAATAATTTGTTTATAACATAATGAACTGTTTATAATCATAATAATAATAATAATAAATAACAACTAATAAATATTTTACTATTAATTACATGATTCATAAATAATTCATTTAACATATCAAATTAAATTCCACACAGAAATTCCAACTGGCCCAGCCAAGACTTGAACCAGCGACCTTCTTGCTGTGAGGCAACAGTGCTAACCACTTAGCCATTGTGTCGCCATAATTCATTTATTCATTTTCTTATTGGCTTAGTCCCTTTATTAATCTGGGGTCGCCACAGCAGAATGAACCGCCAACTTATCCAGCATTTGTTTTATGCAGCGGATGCCCTTCCAGCTGCGACCCATCAATGAGAAACATCCATACACACTCATTTACACACATACACTACAGACAATTTAGCCTACGCAATTCACCTATACGTACCACATGTCTTTGAACTTATGGGGGAAACCGGAGGACCCGGAGGAAACCCATGCCAACACGGGGAGAACATGCAAACTCCACACAGAAACACCAACTGACCCAGCAGAGGCTCGAACCAGCGACCAGCTGTGAGCTGCACTGCGCCAACGTGCAGCCCTGTCGCCATAATATTAATAATAATAATAAAACAAAATAAAAATATATAAAAAATTATTATTAATACTATTAATAAACAGTTTATTATGTAATAAACAACAACAACAACAACATCAACTAATACATATTTTATTATTATTAAGACTCACAGAAAAGTCAAGGAAATCGCAGTTTTGAAACGACTAATATTGCGAATAATAAAGTGGCAAATATAATTATAAAGCGTCATTGATAAAATAATTACAGCTAAAAACCTCAGAATTAACCAATCCAATAAAGCAATTAATGAAGCAACAGTGCAAATTTACTGAAGACGTGAGATTCACACACACACACACACACACACACACACACACACACAGTAAAAGCCTGCAGTTTTCACACGTGCAGCGAACGATACAGTCATTGCTCTAGAGCCCAACGGTAGGAAAAAAGCACAGTGTTAAAGCCGGGAAAAGGAAATCAGGCATGCAGATAAGATGGTGAGATGATGTGCCGGAAATTGTCTGATGATGTGATAAAGGCTGAACAAGATGAAGCAGGCAGGCTGTCAAACCTACAGCTGGAAACCCTCTGCTGATGGAGGATATAACACACACACACACCGTCCACAAGCTCTGCACTCACTCATGACATCATCATTAAGCAGATTGTGACATCAGACACACATCAGTGCTCGTTTACATTCACTGTATACACAATGTGAATCCTTAAATAATAGTAACAATAATACTTTTTTTTGCTGTTGTCTTAAAAAGTTTTGCTAATTCACACAAACATGAGGTCAAATAAATATTATATGAGATCATCACAACTACTATTATTATTATTATTATTATTATTATTATTACGAATAGCTTGAAACATATTAATATAGATCGTAAAAAACAAGAAATAGTAATAAATATTTCAATTATAGGTGGGCATAGATAATTTTTTTATCTAGATTAATCTCACTGTAATCTTGGAATTAATCTAGATTAAAATGGCTCATCTGAATTCTGCCAAAAGCATTCAGAATATGTGTGCTACCCAAATAATGACTAAACGCGTCACTAGAACGGGTTTCTCAAGCCAAGTAGCGCATTAGACCAGATCTCCTGTTTCCAAAATGCATCACAAATGGCTTGAGAAACTGTTCTACTATGATAATTGGTGATGAAAATAAATGATGTTCAATAAGATGTACTTGTGTTGACTTACTGTTCATTCAGTTAAACATCAATGTTGAGCTGTAGGCCTATATAAGCTCCAAACAGCCATTTTTGATGACCTTAATCTGACTAAAGTCATAACTGAACTAAACAGAAATGGAATTAAGACGTGTGGATATGCAGATATTATTGAAGTAAACACCGCAATCAAACTATTACCGTCATGTAGGACTTTTCACCATATTTTCTGATAAGATCCACACACACGGCTGTCAGTAAAGGACCGCACACAGGTTCGAAGACTCGTTCTCGCCACCTTCAGTGCAATTCAGCCAGGTATACATCTGCACTAAAATATCAAGGTGAAAGTCTGCACGAGCAGAATTCCGCAGATTTTTAGCCCATCATTAAGTCTGTTTATTTACTTAAGTAAATGTGTGTAAATCTAAATTTATTCAGTTTTTAAACTACACATATTTCACATATTAAGGTTTTAGTTATGAGACTCCTAAAATAATTCCGCAGATTTTTACCAAAATTCTCTGCAGAAATTGCAAAAAAACGTCCGCAGATTCCGTCTGGCCCTATCAATGATTATTTGGTGCATTTGTTGTGTGGAGCTGCAGGATGAGTCACACACAATGTCGTTACAAAGTTCATGCACACACACAGACACACACACACACACAGCGCAGACACACACGCACATAAATACAGCACACGCGTTTAGCTTTGCACTGTCTTTGCACGTAAATGTGACAGGATACAGGTAAATATCCACTGCTGTATGGATATCTGTTACGATAATGTACAAAATAAACCTGATTTAACGTCCACAAAAATTGAAGCGTTTTCTTTTATAATTGTTCTGACACGCGGCTGTGCTGATAAAGTAAAGCTGAAGTAAATGGCTGTAATTCATTACACACATGCACTGTTTTAAAACATTTTAAACTTGTAAAACTCACTCTTGATCACATTTGATTATGATTGATGATCCTAGCAAACTGAACAGACCTTTTATTTACGGTAGATTTGCGCACGTCCTGTCTTGTGGATATAATTATACACGTTACTACGGAGACATGTTAATATGCGGCAATATGTCAATCAATTCAGTGGGTGGGGGGACTTCACCCCTATGTCAAGTTGCGGTCGATCTCCAAAAAATCTCTAATTGTTCCACCGTTTTTATATTGTTAAATGAATAAAAAAAAAGCACTGGGTGTGTTTATATCACACCAATATGACAGCATATACAATATACCTACACATATGTCTGTCCAAACAGCTTGAAAAGTAGATTTTTCACCATAGGTGCCCTTTAAATATTCACCTAAGCATGTGCAAATAATAAACTGTTTCAGATGAACACAATTATTATTTGCAGAACAGAATACTAAGTCTAAAGTGACTCTGAACTCATTATTAGTCATTTTAAAACATGATGCGCGTATAATCTCTCTACGGCAAGCCCGGAGGGGAAAATACATTGCACACAGACATACACACTCAGAGAGCACTAGGAGATTCAAAATTAAATCTGTTACAAGCAGTGTCAGTTTTTATTGGTAGCCACTGATTAAATATTTATGATATACTGCAAACTGATGAGGGAAAACCTACATTCACGTAGTTTGTGATGAACGATAAATCTTGCTTCTTCATGTAAAATAGATTTGAGGATTGAAATTAAATTTAGCTTCTTTCATTTATCAGTTTGGTGAAGGCTGCTAATTTTTGACCCTTATGGGTGACAAATGAATATACAGGTTTGTAGACCATACAGGGGAAAAGTGAATTGTTGAATTCATTGTTCATTTAAACAGTGATAAATCATGTGAATTTGTGGAAACTGATGCATAGCTCTGACCATAAATCAGGGCCACAAAACAAATCCCTAGCAACGAGTGTACATTTATAAACAAAAAAACAACAACAAAATGAAGAGAGAGAGAAGGTTTTGGTGTATTTGATAAACTATATGCATCCAAGCAGGCCTGACAGGAAAAATTACACCTAGATGGCCACCAATAACTTACTTGAAATCCAAAGTGTGCAATTTGAGTGTCACTAGCTGAAGCAAACACAATAATGATTATTATTATTATTTCCAAACAGCCGTGTGGCCTTCACACATCTGCTAATGTTCAGATAAATATTATTATACATAATTATACACAGTCATTTCAGACCAGAGAGGTTGACATCTTATTCCTCTCTAAAGAAAAAAGCTTTCAAATGTTTAAAGTATTAAAAAGTTACAGATTTTAACATTTAGTGCCTTTTTTGGTATTGAAGATTAAAAAAATTAAATATCCAATCAGAAACTAGCAGAGCCCTTAAAAGAACCAATCAGATGCTAGCAGAGCCCTTAAAGAACAAATCAGATGCTAGGATAGCCCTTAAAGAACCAATTAGATGCTAGCAGAGCCCTTAAAGAACCAATCAGCAGTTAGCAGAGCCCATAAAAGACCAATCAGAAGCTATCAGATCTCATAAAGAACCAATCAGAAGCTAGCAGAGCTCTTAATGAACTAATCAGATTCTAGTAGAGCCTTTAAAAGGACCAATTAGAAGCTAGCAGAGCCCTTAAATGACCAATCAGAAGCTATCAGAGCTCATAAAATAACCAATCAGAAGCTAGCAGAGCCCTTAATAAACCAATCAGATTCTAGCAGACTTTAAATGATTAATTAGAATCTAGCAGACCCTTAAATGACCAATCAGAAGCTAGCAGAGCCCTCATGAATCAATCAGATTCTAGCAAAGTCTTTAAAGGACCAATTAGAAGCTAGCAGAGCCCTTAATAAACCAATGAGCAGCTAGGAGAGCCCTTAAAGGACAAATTAGATGATAGCAGAGCCTTTAAAAGACCAATTAGAAGCTATCAGAACTCATAAAATAACCAATCTGAAGCTAGCAGAGCTCCTAATGAACCAATCAGATTCTAGTAGAGCCTTAAAAGGACCAATTAGAAGCTAACAGAGCCCTTAACAAACCAATGAGCACCTAGAAGAGCACTTAAACGACACATCAGATGATAGCAGAGCCTTTAAATTACCAATTAGAAGCTCAGAATTCATAAAACAACCAATTAGAAGCTAGCAGAGCTCTTAATGAACCAATCAGATTCTGGTAGAGCCTTTAAATGGCCAATTAGAAGCTAGCAGAGCCCTAAGTGAACCAATCAGATGATAGCAGAGCCTTTAAATGACCAATTAGAAGCTCAGAGCTCATAAAATAACCAATCAGAAGCTAGCAGAGTCCTTAATGAACCAATCAGATTCTAGCAGAGCCTTTAAAGGACCAATTAGAAACTAGCAGAGCCCTTAACAAACCAATGAGCAGCTAGAAGAGCCCTTAAAGGACCAATCAGATGCTAGCAGAGGCCTTAAAAGACAGATGAGCAACTAGCAGAGATCTCAAAGTACCAATCAAGAGTTAGAAAAGCCCTTTAAAAACAATCAGCAGTTAGCAGAATCCATAAAGGACCATTCAGAAACTAACAGAGCACTTAAAAGACCAATCAGAAACTAACAGAGCACTTAAAAGACCAATCAGAACTAACAGAACACTTAAAGAACAAATGAGCCACAGCCAAGACTTCAAGGTACCAAACAGCAGCTAGAAGAGCCCTTAAAAGAACCAATCACCAGACAGAGGAGCCCATATAGCCTTTAAAAGGCCAATAAGAAGCTAGCAGAGGCCTTAAAGCACAAATGAGCAACTGGCTGAGACCTTAAAAAGAAAAATAACCAAAGAACCAAAATAACCCCTTAAAGAACCAATCACCAGACAGATGAGTCCTTAAATAACCAAGCAGAAGCTAGCAAAGACCATAAAGAACCAATCAGAAGCTAGCAGAGGCTTTAAAGGCCAATTAGAAGCTAGCAGAGCCCTAAAGGAAACAATGAGAAGCAGAGCCCTTAAAAACCCAATGAGCAACTAGCTGAGATCTCAAAGGACCAATCAGCAGCTAGAAAGTCCCTCAAAAAACAAAATCACATCTTGGCAGTTTTACATTAGCATTTTGCAACCGCTTTTATCCAAAGTGCCTTCCAAAAAAGGAGTTTCAGAGAGCCCACAATAATCACTGTAGTGAACACAAGGCAAGTTTATTAGAAAGCTAAATTGGTTCTAATCTCTTGTTGATTTTCTTAGTCCTTGATTATCATGCATTCGCCTATAAGCATGACGAATGAGCTTAGCAAGTGATCACTCATCAATATCTAGAGTGTTTGTGTGTGCGTGAGTGGACAAAGATTGATTACTGTCCAATTTGAACACTCCTTAGACAGACACATAAAGCAAGTGTGGCATGACAGGTGTTTAGACCTGCGGCTCCTCTGATGGCCCTAAACAGGCATGAACGATCGGCCGTAAGTGTCAGGGGATTCTGGGAATTCTCTCCTGAGGAGAGTCAGTAAAGCGACTTGGAGATTAATGATCCTTCGTTTAGTGTCAGGAACAGACAAGAGGTGATGAACACTGGATGAAGAGCAAGAGAGATGTTGGGATTGAGGATACTGAGAAATGAAGGGTTCTTCAAAGATTCAAAATTTAATTAAATTAATTCATATTTTAACCTTAATTGTATGAAATTGTAAAATAAAACAATAATATAATTGTGGAAATAATCCATTTGCTGTCTTAAAGAAAAATGTAATTTCTTGAAATTCTTTCAAAATGATGTTTAACTAATAAAAAAAATCTATAATAATAATGATAGTACTTAGCATCATCATCATCATCATAACGACAGTTCTAATATAAAATAATGATATAATTGTGGAAATAATCTATACACTGTCTCAAAGGAAACTTTAGTTTCATAAAATTCTTTTAAAATTATGTTCCACTAATAAAATACATAAATAATAATACTTATATTTATTAGTGTACTTATTATCATAATAATCATCATGACTGCTCTAATAAAAAGTATATATAAAAGATAGAAAATAAATATCAAATAAATGATGATTTTTTCTAAAACAAACACATGCTTAAGTTTAATATAAAATATGTTTCAAACTCAATCAGAACTATTTATGTTTGTCTATAATGTATCAACAAATTGAATTCATTCTTTGCAAAATTGCTTTCAAATGATCTGTACAACATATAAAAAACATGACTGATATTTCGCTTTATACGACTAAAAATATACCGTTGAATTATTAGCCCCCCTGTTTATTTTTCCCCAATTTCTGTTTAACAGAGAGATTTTTTTCAACACATTTCTAATCATAATAGTTTTAACTCATCTCTAATAACTGATTTATTTTATCTTTGCCATGATGATAGTAATTAATATTTGACTAGATATTTTTGAAGACACTTCCATACAGTTTAAAGTGACATTTAAAGGCTTAACTAGGTTAATTAGGTTAACTAGGCAGATTAGGGTAATTAGGCAAGTTATTGTATAATGATGGTTTGTTCAGTAGACTGTCGAAAAAAAATTTGCTTAAAGGGGCTAATAATATTGACCTTAAAATGGTGTTAATAAATAATTAAAAACTACTTTTATTCTAGCTGAAATAAAACAAATAAGATTTTCTCCAGAAGAAAAAATATTATCAGACATACTGTGAAAATTTCCTTGCTCTGGTAAACATCATTTGGAAAATATTTAAAAAAGGAAAAAAAATCAAAAGGGGGGCTAATAATTCTGACTTCAACTGTATGACGCTTTATGTCAGGCCTGTTTTTATTCCTGAGAAATGCCTCACAGACCTTGACCGTATTGGTGGGCATGTCCAATGCTTCTGATTATAACATAGTAACAGAGGTCATCATTTATGTTGACGGTGACCTCGCTATTAGAGGCTCTCATCAGCACCAAATGAAAGGCGACACAGTGACTCAGTGGTTAGCACTGTTGCCTCACAGCAAGAAGGTAGCTGGTTCAAATCCCATCTGGGTCAGTTGGCATTTCTGTGTGGAGTTTGCATGTTCTTCTCATGTTGGAATGGGTTTGCTCCAGTTTCCCCCACAGTCCAAAGACATGCTCTATAGGTGAATTGGAGAAACTAAATTGGCCGTAGTGTATGTGTGTGAATGAGGGTGCATGGATGTTTCCCAATACTGGTTTACAGCTGGAAGGGTATCAGCTGAGTAAAACATATGTTGGAATAGTTGGTGGTTCATTCCGCTGTGGCCATACAGAGCAGGATGCAAAGGTTCATCTAAAGGAGGTTGCCCAAACTCTGCCAATACGTTTTTAGTACGCTAGTTAGTTGTTAGTTGTTTCAGGTGTGTCTATTTGGAGTTAGAGGACACCGGACCACCAGGACTATATATATATATATGAAATATTAAAAATCATTATACATCACATATAAAAATGTAATATATTACACAAATAGAACCACATAAGTTTAGATATTCATGCTAAAAAACAAAGACGAACATCACAGTGCATGTTCACAAGTTACTTCCAGGAAATTAGGAGCCAAGATATGCATGATCCACAAATTAAAGATATCATGATAATGGAAGAGATGATGATGATGTCATAGAGGAAATGAACAAGCAATCATAACTCGAGGCTGATATTTCAGAGCACATAAAAACACCTGCTGGAAGGTGAAAGTCTGATTAGATGCTCATCAGCATTACAGCAGATAAAACAGCAGGACACAAACATGCTCGCTAAAACGGAGGATGGAGAAAAAAACTCACTAATTCTGCTTGTTTTCCAGCACACAACTTCTGAAGAGGCATGTTGCTTTGGGAAAATAACAAGGAAACTATCTAATTATAAGTATGAGCATTAAATCATCTCTGCAAGTCTACTTGAGACTTCACACCAGTGGGTTTAAACGAGCCACAAAATCTGACCCCACGCCACTACATTTTAATTAACGTCTTCTCTTCTGGCTCTCGGTGGAGACTGGATCCTGTTTAACCTCTGACCTTGTGACAGACCGTTCACAGGAGGCTCCGAACGCTCAGAGATGGAGGATTCATGCTAATGCAGGGTCAGTCCCAGCGCCGGGTATCAGAGGACGTGTTTTCGATGAATACCTGTCCCATCTGCATGCTTCATCAGCACTAAAACATGTTAGGCTGACCTCAGAGTTATGAAGCGATAATGAAAAGCAGATCTAATGGCTACTTACGGCATCATAGGTGCTTTCGTCTGCGAAGATGCATGTAAAACTGTCAGCATGCATATGGAAGTCAATATCAACATATGGGGTCACAGATGCTGTGGCAAAGAATCAGAGACGAGCCCTGAAGAATCCAGCCAAATTTGCATGCGCATTAACTTGTAAGTACGGTTTCAGGTTAAAAGGAACCGCATGGAGACCATTTGTTATGTCACTTATTTTATTTGAATTCTTTATTTAACAACGGACAATTAAACAACTGCAGCAGAATTGACTACAAAGCTAAATTTCATCTGCAGTCTCAAAATGTTTCCAGTTAAATAGGATACTTAAAGGTCCCACGAAGTGCTTTGAAATGCGCATTATTATTCAATGTTTGACGTAATCTCAACTGAAACATGAAGAGAGGGCGGAGCATATAGTAGCCCCTCCCCTTTAAAAAAACAGCCAATAGCGTTTTGTCTTTAATCACATCTCTGCCAGTAGGAGTAGTTGAATTCAAGCGCATCAAATGAAAAGCATGTGAAATGAAGGGGGCGGGGCATGTCAGATACTAGAGAGCATTTGATTGGCCAAGATTTGAAGAGAAACTGAAGCATGAGGTGAAGTGGAAAAAAAACGTTAATCCGTTTGGGCGGAAGTTACAAACTGCACAATTTGTATGTGTATATCAGGTTTATATCTTCTAAATGAAAATTTTGTCACTGTTTGAGCACACTAGCTTATAGATATACTTAAAATTAATTTAAAGATACTAACATTTTAAAAAGCTATTTTAATTTCACGAGACCTTTAAAGGTGCTATAGATTGAAGATCTCAAAATACCTAAGCATATTGCAATAGCGAGAGTACAGCTCATCAGAACACAAAATGCAGGATATACGGATTAAAAATGTATTAAGCACCACCCCGAAGAGGCATAAGCTCTGTTTATATGTATCTTTTGTGGTGCGAATTATACATTGACAATTGGGGGCGGGTCAGGTTTTTCGGATACGTTCGGTGCAAGTGTATAATAAAATACAAACTATGCATCTATACTATACTGTCTGTAGGTGCTCTAGATTTGTTTCAAACCGCTTAATGTTTTTGGCGGAAACATGCATTCACAATGCTATGAACCATTATAGGGGTGGTCAAATGTATATTTACATTATCTTTTATTTTAATTAGTAATATTATTTAATATACAGATCAGAGCAAACTAGTGGGGCCTCAGAACCCCCAAAACCTTTAGAAATTCACACACACAGGGTATTTTTAAGGCTTGGCTGTGTTTATAAATTGCTAATGCTTCACTTGTAGAAAAATCACACAATTTTTTCATATATCTTACTTTAATTATATACAGCTACTCAGCTAACATGAAAATGAATGTCATATTTCCTAGTTCCTCTGAAAGGACCGCCCTCAAGAGGCTCTGATTGGTCAGCTAACATAATGTGCTGTGATTCGCGTATCAGCTCCATGTCACTTCCCTACAAGTGCGTGCTTTTGCGCTGTGTAAACTGTCCAGTCAGAGGCTCAGAGCAGCTGTTAGCAGCTGCCTAAATCAGACAGAAATAAGGAGCACACAGTTCACGCCTGCTCTCTAAAATAAAATATGACAGGTGTATTTCACATATATTCGGAATAAGCATGTGTAAGTAATATAAAACGTTTGTATATATTTTGCGAATGTTATTTGAGATGTAGAACGCACGGAAAGCAGCGAGACACTGCAGAGAGTGACACTGCAGCGCTGCTGAAGATTGTGGCTGTTTACAGCGGTTTGACTGATAAATAAGAATTTGTAGCTAAATTGTTAACTGTGTCAAACAGCATTTCCTGATTTCCTTTACGTCCTTGTTTACGTCCTCGCTACAACATACCGTTAACAATAGAAACTGTACCTGCAGTTGATCAATTTTAACAATAAAATACAAACAGGTTGTGGCTCACAATCCACAGCTTTGTTGGTTGGAGGAGTTTTAACCGAATCCAGCACTGAACTGGGAGAGATTCTGGAAGTTCTCCTTTGTCAAATGCTAGCGCATCTTTTTTATATAATTCTCTGGAACATAATTAAAATAAAAACTAAGCACTTTTCTCTTTGTGTCCTATCCTTTGGAAGCCCAAATACAAAAAAAAAAAATCAAGCTCTGTGGAAATAGCAACATTTGGACAGCATTTTAGCTTTCTCTGCTATAACATTACAGCACCTCTGGCTACGCCTCTTCACTGCGCAGAGGTGTGCGCGCGAGGTGAATGCATGTAACCAGAAGCCCTTGTGATTTCACTAGCACGGATGTATTTTTTTTGCAGTCACCAAACTTTGTTCGCTGTAGGCTTTGCTAAGCTAACTCTATAAAAGTCAATGTCTCCCTTTGCATTGAACTTTGAGTGTCTTACATTCAGAGATGTTATTAAATGTTCACACAGCTACATTACACATCAACTAAAGTTTAGCATATGATATCGTAGTGGACCACCCCTTTAACATGTATATTGTGAAATTTGCAGCATTAGTGGGGCAACAAACTAGGGCTTCATGATATTGAAAAATATAACATTGTGATTTTTTTTATTCTGCAAAATATATATTGTGATATGAATTTTACTAGATGAGTTGACTAACCATTTGAAAAGAATTGATCTATTCAGACTGATTGTGATGATTCTGTAGGGGAGTGCATAAAATTACATCATCTACAAGCATAGATAAATTCAATAAAGGAAAAGATACAAAAAAAGCATTATTTAATAAAGCATTTTAATGTATTCTACAGAAGTCGAACTGTATTCAGGTATACAGTAATTGAATATTTAAATGCAGAATAATACTGCATAGTCTTCTTTTTATAAACAATTCAATAAAATTATTCATTGTTAATTTGTCAAAGGTACAAACGGTACAATTTCTTATGCCTGAATGCTTTTAAAACCCTCACACAGTCACAGGCCTCAAAAAACACTTGCAAAATGATATATATTAATCCAGACTCAACACTGCATACAGTATACACGCGATGTGACTATTGCAAATTGATCACATTGCAATATCGAGCCTGAAATGATATATTGTACAGCCCTACAACAAACTAGTGTTGTCACGATACTGGAATTCAGTACTAATCGATACTGAAAATTTAAAAACAAAAACGTCCATTTCCCGCTAACGAGGGCTGTTGAGCACGTTCTTAAACACTGCTGATTTGCCATTGTGTTTACGTGCTCAACAGAAAAGATTGTGATTGGCCTTAAAGGTCATCAGTTTACCAAACTTACAGCTGTTTACGGAGTGTAGATACAGATACAGGGACACTGGAGCGTTTCAAAGTCACGTTGATCAGCTGGTTTGTCTAAAAGCTGACATACGAGCGATCCACAGATGAATTGCGGCGTTAAATGGCAATGGCAAATCAGCAGTGTTTAAGAACGCGCTCAACAGTGCTTAAATGTTAGCAGGAACTGGCATTTTTTAAATCACAGTATCGATTGGTACGGAATTCCAGTATCGTGACAACACTACAACAAACACATGTAAACTGCCGAGTATAAGACACATCTTAAGCCACAGATCACTTTAACCAACACACAAACACAACCATACCATAAAATATGTCACTAATGGCTCATTTCCACTGACTGGTACAGTACGGTACGGGTCACCTTTATCAGGCTTGCATTTCCACTGCTAAAAGGGTACCAATGGTACTCTTTTGGTGGGCGTGGTGTACGACAAAGTTGCAGTCAATGTCATTTTCGCTTGAGATAATGTCTACAGTAAAGCTGTACAGGTCGTTCCCATATCATATGAGCAGCACTTCCCACAAAACAGATGCTTTACACACATAAATACTTCTGTATAAATGTTTATTACTAACTTTTCTATGAACATGAGTTGATTATAACTGCAGATCAATGACAGTGCAAAATAGCCTACTGTCACGTCTGCAATTATACTAAAATAAATAAATAAATGCAACAAATATAAACACATACAGACCCTTACAGTCTCCGATATGTTACCACTTACAGAAAAACTACACACAGCAGACATTTAGCCCTTATTTAGGTTCAAAACAGCAGGAAATAGAGCCCAGTCAGTGCAGACCTCTCATGATTAAATGTGTCTGTAATCTTCAGCAGCACGTGTAGCCTCTTGTTAGAAAGTAATTCCATCATTACGAGTTCATAATAGTCCAAAGGGTGATGATAATAGTTAAACATGGCAGTTTGTTCATGTTTGCTAAAAAAATAATGTGCTCCTTTTTTTTCCGGCTTCTCCTTTTGTTTTTTCATGCGTCACTCTCACGTTTGTCAGTTTCTGACAGGATCAGGTTTCAAAAGCACGTCAATAATCAAGCGCATGTTATTATCATCAGCTGGAGAAGTTTGTTATTTCAAATATAGACGCGCGGCTCGCGCAAGCAAAAAAGCGAAACAGCTCGCGCTTCAGACTGGCTCGCAAAAAACTACGGGACACAGGGTAAAATCTGCTCTTCTTTTGGGCTTTGTAGCTGTTTATCAAGATGATGACAAGGTTTGTTTGAGCCCGGGTCATCCATTGCTCGTTATTATATGTATATATAATTAGGCTGTAATCTCTCAGCTGTGTATTAAAACATGGCGGCTTCTGTGTTTTCATTCTGGCTTGTTGCATGAGCGAATGACGTATTTCAGTAAACCAATAGCGTTCAGCTGCGCGTCTAGCTCTGCCTTTTGGTACCCTTTCTCGTGTTTGGTACCCTTTCGAAAGGCCCATAAACCCACCTGTTAAAGTCCCTAGGCAGTAGTAAAATTACGAAAAATTTAAAGCGACTAAAAAGCGAACTCATGTTTATACATGGTGACTTATGATCTTATGATTTATCATAATTTATTTCCCAAATGTTAACATTCATTGCTTAGTCCCTTTATTAATCTGGGGTCGCCACAGCGGAATGAACCACCAACTTATCCAGCATATGTTATTAAGCAGCGGATGCCCTTCCAGCTGCAACCCATCACTGGAAAACATCCATACACACTCATTCACACACATACACTACTGACAATTTAGTTTACTCAATTCACCTATACCACATGTTTTTTGGACTTGTAGAGGAAACCAGAGCACTCAGAGGAAACCCACGTGAACACGGGGAGAACATGCAAACTCCACACAGAAACGCCAACTGACCCAGCCGGGGCTTGAACCAGCGATCTTCTTGCTGTGAGGCGATTGTGCTACCCACTGCACCACTGTGCTGCCCCAAATGTTAATATTATCAATAAAAAACTATTTGGTGAACAAAGAATACCGTTCCAATTAATTTTTTGCCGTCTACAGTAATAATGCTGTTCAATCTAAAACACTCATACGTTTCTTCCATTACTAGAGAAAATGGCATGAAAAAACAGAGCAGCAGCTTGTCCTACATCATATCAAAGTCTGAATGGAGGGATTTGAGAGCCCACGACACCCTCATCATCATCATGACATCAGAGCATGAAGAGACGGTTTACAGGATTTTGAGCATGTGTGCGTGAGGTACATACAAGACAACGGAGCATTTAAAAATCCTAGCGCAGCTCCAGAGGCGTTTAACAACCAGCAACTTCAAAAATGTCCAGCGTAGGAAAAAGAGAGATGGAAGGAGAGGAAAAAGGATGATGGAGAAGAAGAGGCACACAACCCACTTACTGTACAGAACCGCTGCAGGGGCCTTCAAAGGAAACTCTGCCCTGATATGAAAATCCATAATCCAAACAGTAATGAGAGCGAGAGAGAGAGTGAGAGAAAAAGAGAGAGAGGGAGAGAGACAGGGTGAAAATGAAAGCCAGTCGCTGTCTTCCTCTCTGCTCTGTCTTTTCTGACAAGAATGCGAAGCCTCGCGGGAGGAGAAACTGTCGTGTCAGATAATTGTCTGAACAAAACAAAATATTCGAATAGAAGTATTACGTTTGTGTAATATAAATAGCTGACCGTCCTACTTCACACTTACAGCCAGTTAAGACTTTTATCAGAAACATCTACTGTTGATGTCTTAATCAGTATACATTTCTAATACACTGAAAAAAAAATTTTTATATACATTTATAGGCTGAATTTAAACAAAATAAATTTAGTAACGTTCAACTTAATTCATTTATTTAAGTTCAGCCTAGATAAATTGTTTGCAGCCAATTACCTTAAAGGGCACCTGTGATGAAAATCATCAGAAGCTGTTTGGACAGAACTGTGAGTAGGTATAGACCAATTACCATGCTTGTAAACATTCAGGATGCGCGCGCAGGGAGGTGGCAGAAAAAAAACGTCTTCATATCAAATTTAAAGAGGACTGAGGCGATAATTTGGTCTACAGTTCATGAGCTAAATCGCAAAAGTTTTAGGGGGGCTGAGCAAAAATATAGGGAGGCTAAAGCCCCCCTAAAATAGGCCTAGAAACGCCCATGCTTAACACATCTGTAGAGACAGGACAAACAACACAAACTGGAGCCGCATCTTTTTTAAAAGGAGACGAGCAGCAAATCCAGATTTCACCATATCCAGATGCGAAAAGCTCTCGTGTTCAAAAATTTTTTTTCCTTACAAACATATTTCTGTTGTGTGCACTGTATTCCACACATGAGTCCAGATGTGCTCTCATAGCGGGAAATGAAAACAAAACCTTTGTGAAGCACACTTATAAACGCAACACTGACATCCCATGTCTCCAAACAATCGTTCTTCTTTCACTTGTTTTGGCAACACAACGTGGCGTCTCTCTGTCGTCTGAACACTGTAACAGGTAAAACAGTCTTTTAAGCTATCATGCACATTAATAAAGTTGCACCTGATATATGCATGTAAATATTCTACTTTTAAAGGTGTTATATAAAATTATTAAATATAAATTATTAGTATTATTATAACAATAAAGCTGCAGAAACAGTCATAAAGCACGTTTACGGACTAAGCCCCTTCCCCAGGGTACCATCAGTCTTAACTGGTTGATGATTGGCTCTTTTACTATAAGGCGGGGCTTCCTCAACTATAGCACCCATATAGACCATTGTGCTTTTCCCTATTGAAATTAACATGTCTTGTGTAACCTGTAGTCTTTAGACCAGTAAGATACCACTTTAAACCACATACAGTAGCAGCATGTTAAAATTCAATCAGCTTAGATCAATAAGGAACCATTTAGAAGAACACCCCAAGGAAGTGACTTATGTGTCTAAACTCACTTCTGAGGAACTTAACATCTGACAGAAATAAAGTTTGACAGCAAATATCTCCCAAAATTGCAACGACCACTTTGTTTACAAGTTTGTCACCAAATGTTAAACTTGTAGTGGTTGATTCATTTAAAATAATGAGGTCAGACAGGAAAAATTGTACCTCGTGTTGATTTCGAGTTTTATGTAAATGAGCAATTCCAGCGTTATGGATGTGACATTTGCAGTAAAAACTCAAAACATAAATTCACATAGAAAGTATACGTTAACATTATATTGACACAACTGTTTATATTTTCTAAAATAACTAACCACAGAGCTATGGGAGCAGAAAAATATCAAAACATTTTTTATATTTTAAATGAGGAAAATAAACATGCGTTATGGGTGAGTTTGCAGTATACAACATACTTTGTAGAAGTTCTGTGAATTAAACTGCAAAACCCAAGAGAAATAATGCTAATTAACAGTATAGGAGTCGACTCACTATAGCACAAACATGATAGATTTGATTTTATTTGACATTTTTGCATTTATAAGGGAAAAGCTTTGTTATGGATGTGACGTCTCTCTGTTATGGATGTGACAGATGTGAAATTGCCACTAGTGTGACTTTGGTAAATCAAATATAATAGTTTGAAAACATTGACAGAGACATTTAAAAGTATTTTAAAAGTACTGTAAAATACTTGCCTACACAAAAAAAAATGTAGAAACGGTTTCTCTATTTTGGTGAAAACTAAATTTTTTTCATGGCAAGGTTGACATTTGCATGGAATTGCTCACATTTCTCATGTCTGTTAAGCAAGTATTCATTGAGATTCCAGCACACATGGGGTTCATAACTTGTTTTTAGGGTGGGGAGCTTTTATGTGCTTTGATATATTTCTTTACTTTTATGCTCTTGGATTTGTATTTATTGTTTTTATGCTCATATTCTTGTATTCATATTTTACCTCCTTATTTTATATATGTTAATATTCGACTTTCAAAGGTGCTATATAAAATAAAGTTTATTAGTATTATCATCATTATAACAATGAAGCTGCAGAAACAGTCATAACGAACATGTTTATGAACTGAACCCCTCCCCCAGGGTATCATCAGTCTAAATTGATTGATGATTGGCTCTTTTACTATAAGGCGGTGCTTCCTCAACTATAGCATTTATATAGACCATTGCATTTTTCCTTATTGAAATTAACAATACACAATGTCTTGTGTAATATATAGTCACTGGACCAGTAAGATACCACTTTAAACTAGCCACCACATAGCAACATGCTAAAATTCAATCAGCTTAGGTCAATAAGGAACCATTTAGAAAAACACGCTAAGTAAGTGACTTATGGGGCTAAATTGACTTCTGAGGAAATTAAATTACATTTATTATGCTTTCTTGACAAAAATTACCTCCCAAAATTACAGCGACCGCTTTGTTTACAAGTTTGTCACCCAATTTTTAGCTTGTAGTGGTTGATTCATTTAAATTAATGAGGTCAGACAGGAAAGATTGTACCTTTTTGTTCATTTCATAGAGATTAAAAAACCTACAAGTAGAAGATTTCAAGTTTTATGTATATTTCTCATGTCTGTAAAGCAAGTATTCATTGAGATTCCAGCACACATGGGGATTATAACTTATTTTTAGGGTGGGTAGCTTTAGTGTGATTTTTTTATGTGCTTAGAAATATTTATTTACTTTTATGATCTTGGATTTGTATTTGTAGTTATGCTCATATTCTTGTGTTTATATTTTACCTCTTTATTTTATATATGTAAATATTCGACTTTATAAAATAAAGTTTATTAGTATTACAGTCATAACGAACATGTTTATGAACTGAACCCCTCCCCCAGGGTATCATCAGTCTAAATTGATTGATGATTGGCTCTTTTACTATAAGGCGGCGCTTCCTCAACTATAGCATTTATATAGACCATTGCATTTTTTTTCTTATTGAAATTGACAATACACAATGTCTTGTGCAATCTATAGTCCCTGGACCAGTAAGATACCACTTTAAACTAGCCACCACATATAGCAACACATTAAAATTCAATCAGCTTAGGTCAATAAGTAACCATTTAGAAGAACACCCTAAGTATGTAAGTGACTTATGTGGCTAAATTCACTCAGTAAAGCTTAAGCCAGAGAGAAACCATTAAAAACACCTTAGCAAGCGGTGTGTGCAAGTCAATTGTGTCACAATGCTATTAACACTGGAAACCTTCACCTTGCAACACCTTGACAATTACCAATAACATGAAAATGTCTATTTCAAGAGCTGAACTCTCAAGGAGCGATAATGACTGACAGCTCCATACCACAAATGGAAAAACAGTAAGGATGCTCCTCTCCTTGACATCTCATCACTCTCATTTTACAGCTTCACCAACAGCGTGACATTTTACCGTTTGAAGCATTCAGCAGCAATCGCTCAGAGCGGGACTTGATCTCCAGGGACACGGGTGAAAAGATGGCTGGGAAGAGTTTGTTTTATCTAGAAAAAGGTGCTGTGAGTTTTGTTTGTGTGGTTAAGGTGAAATGTGGTTCGATTGAGTGTGAAGATATTCAAGCAAGCAGTAGAGAAAACAATATATTGACAGACAGATACAGCATTGAGCATGTCTCCATTTCATTTTAGAAAACACATTTCTAAAGGTGCCGTTGATTTGAAATTTTAACTGGATGTCAGTGACAACCAAAGTAATCCCTACATATGAAGAAAACTAATTTGTTCAGAAATTAAGTTATTTGTAATACAATAAAATGACAGCAGGAAAAGTAGTGAACACATGAAGTAAGGGAGGTGTAGAAAGACATGGAAAGCCCAGACAGCAGCTGAAATCTCTCAGTATTATTCCCTTCGTTGGTGTAAATGAATATTTGCTGCTTCAGTCCCAACCCCTACATTATTAGATTATAAAGATAAAACCAGGGTGGACATTTCAGCAAGACAATGACCCTAAACTCTCAACTGGTTTCAGAAAAGAAAATAAAGCGACAGAGCCAAAATTACCTGAGCTGAATAAGAGTTAACGTTTAGAGCTGATAGACGAGACCAACAGAACTGTCAAGATTTTTATGGCTCGTTTCCACTGAGTGGTACAGTACGGTACGGTTCGGGTCGGTACGGGTCACCTTTATCAAGCTTGCGTTTCCATTACAAAGGGTACCCTTTTGGTGGGCATGGTGTACTACAGAGAGTTTCAGTCGACATCATTCTCGCTCGAATAAATGTCTACAGTAAAGCTGTACAGGTCGTTCACATTATATGAGAAGCTCTTCTAACAAAACAGATGCTTTAAACATATTAATACTTGTTTATAAATGTTTATTACTAACATTTCTATGAACATGATTTGATTATAACTGCAGATCAATGAAAGTGTTACAGCCTACTGTAACGTCTGCAATTATATAAAATAAATAAATAAATGCAACATATATGAACACATACAGACCCTTACAGTCTCCGATATGTTACCACTTACAGATAAACGACACACAGCATACATTAAGTCCTTATTTGAGTTCGGGAATCCTTGTAATCCTGTCGGGCTTCTCCTTTTTTTCCGCGCTTCACTCTCGCGTTTGTCCTTTTCTTTCTGAATGGATCAGATGTCGAAGACGCTTCATTAATCACACACGCACGTTATTTTTATCAGCTCAAGAAGTTTGTTATATCAAATCTAGAAGCGAACACAGGCTCCCTGGAGAAAGCGAAAAACCGCTCGCACTTTTAGACGGCCTCATAAAACAACAACAGGACACGGCAGATTCTTGGCTTTGTGGTTGTTCATCAAGATAACGACAAGGTTTGTTTTGAGCCCGAGTCATCCATGTATCGTTATTATATGCATATAGTTGTCTCGGCTGTGCATTTAAAAACATGGCGGCTCCATTGTTTTGATTCTGGCTAGCTCCACGAGATCGTGACGTATCTCTGTAAACCAATGAGCGTTCAGCTGCGCGTGTAGCTCCACCTTTGGGTACCCTTTCTCGTCTTTGGTACCCTTTCGAAAGGGTGCAGAAAAAGTGGTACGGTACGGATCGGTTCGGTACGCTTTTGACAGTGGAAACAGCCATAAAAGTGTACCGACCCGTACCGTACCACTCAGTGGAAATGGGCCTTTAGACTCTCCTGAAGTCTGGGGAAAAAAGCCTGAGAATGTGACTATTCTCCATACAAGAAGTGTTTTGAAGCCAAAAGAAAGCTTTTCTATAAAGTATTAAATACCTTTAAGGAGTTCATTATTTTCTTCTTGTGCTATTTTATAGTTATATTTAACACATTTTATGCATTTTTTTTTGCTGTTTTATTTTTATGTTTGGATTTTTACCAAAATCTGGTACAATTTTATGTCAACAACTCCTTTAAAAATGGGTATAAAGATGACTGGGAAGAGTTTGTTTTTTCTAGAAAAAGGTGCTGTGAGTTTTGTTTGTGTGGTTAAGGTGAAATGTGGTTCGATTGAGTGTGAAAATATTCAAGCAAGCAGTAGAGAAAACAATATATTGACAGACAGATAGAGCATTGAGCACATCACCATTTTTCTCAGAAAACATATTTCTAAAGGTGCTGTTGACTTGAAATTTCCACCAAATGTCATTGACGACTAAAGTAATCCAAACATGCGAAGAAAATGAATTCAGAAACGAGTTCAGAAATTAAGTTATGTGTAATACAATAAAATGACAGCAGGAAACGTAGTAAACACATGAAGAAAGGGAGGTGTAAAAAGGCATGGAAAGTCCAGACAGCAGCTGAAATCTCTCAGTAGTTATTCAGCACCTGTCCTTGGTCAGTGCAAATGAATATTCACTTCTTTAGTCCCAACACCTAAATTATTGGATGATGATGAGATAGGGTAGACATTTTAACAAGACAATGACCCCAAACTCTCAACAGGTTTCAGAAAAGAAAACAAAGCTGCTAGAATGGCCCAGCCAATCACCTGAGCTGAATCCAATGCAAAATAAGAACTAAAAGTCAGAATTGATAGACTAAACACAGAGGATTTTTAGACTCTCTGGGAAAAATAAATCACAACTGAGCATATGATTCCATTCTCAATACAAGAGGCATTTTGAATCTGTTATTACTAAAACAGCCTTATATTTAAAGACATTTCAGTAGTTCAGTATTTTCTCCTTGGGTCTTTTCATTGTTATTACACAAAAAAAAATTATGCTAGGATTGTTTGGGTTTTTACCAAAATCTGGTACAATTTTATGGCAACAACTCCTTTAAAAATGTATTTACTAGTAAAAGGCTTGAGTGTTCGATACTTATTTTACCCACCCTAGATTGATAGGTACTGTAGATAGACAGACTCAATGTCAGATTAGGCATTGCCTATTATAAGATTCTGACTGTATGATAACCTTTGGATAAAAATATTATTGTATCTCGGTATTGTAATTACTGCTCTAAAACATGGCTGGAGATACTGTTGCTCTAATAAACTAAATGAAATAAAAAACCACATAAAAAAACACATACAAAAAGCTACAAAACGTACATATACCTTAGGAATGGTATAACAAAAAATGTTAGCTGTTTTAAAACCTTGACTTTTCCAAACTGCGGTAAACCTTGAAACTGATTATCATCTCATGTCTATGTCAGATACAGGCTGGAGTCTCAGGTCTTTAAAGCCAGCTGTCAGTATATTAAGACATTTATCAGCTGTTCTTCATCCAGAGAGGCTCACGG
>CAIGQZ010032287.1:5605732-5616749 GCA_903798205.1 Danio tinwini
CAGATGGATAGATAGAACGACAGACAGATACTGTTGACCGATAGAACGTCAGACAGACTGACAGACAGACAGATCAAACAAGCAACAGTTAGAAAGACAGTAAACATCCAAATACACATATCATATATTATTGTGTTGAAGCAGCTATAATTGTTCCACATGTATATTATTACAGCACCATGTTCTTGCAGCATGTTCTAGTATGCTGTATCCTTCTATTGCAGCTGAACGTCAATGCATCACAGTAATCCATCTATCCACAGGCGCTGATGTGCACATGCGCCAAACTTCCTAATCCACGCAATCTGCAGGGACGCACAGTAACAGAGCCTGTCTCTCTTCCCCTATCAGCCTCTTCCACCCCATCTCTCATGGCACTCATTTACTCCTTAGCCAACTCCCCCCTAGCTCTTCCTTCCTCAGTAGTGAGCGAGCGCCTCTTTAATTAGCATCTCTTCAACACTCACCTCAGCACTAGCAGAAGACTGCAGAGAAATGATGTTTATGTTGCTCAGCGAGTGCGTGAGCTAGGTATGTTTTGGATGGTATCTTGCAAATGCGCTAAATCAAGTGTGAAGCTTTACTGAGTGAGCATTAGAGAGAGAGAGGCTGTGGTCAGCAGGAGCGGAATTTAATCGCGTCAACCTAATAAAATCACTGCAGAGAGGCTTTTACTGTACCTGCAAGGTATTGTGTACATTTGTGCATGTTTAGATACAAGGCTAAATGATCAAATCAGAAAGCACTTTGCTTTTTATCTCAGGCCTAAAACACTTTCTGCAAGCATGTCAGTCGTTTGCTGCGTACCAATTCGCATACTTATACTACATCCTAAGTGTATGTACTTTTTTAGGAAACATACTACTTCCTCATTAGCGGACCATTATGTTGTTACATCCCCTGTCAATCATCTCCACACATCATCCATATTTCCTTTATATTTAATTACCTATTATATTTGTCAATCTGGGTGACACGGTATCTCAGTGGTTAGCACTGTCGCTGCACAGCAAGAAGGTCACAGGTTCAAGTCCCAGCATTTCTGTGTGGAGTTTGCATGTTCTCCCAGTGTTGGTGTGGGTTTCCTCCAGGTAAAACAAATAAAGGCTGGTTTATACTTTTGCGTCGAGTAATCGGCGTGACCCACGGCGCAAGCCCTGCGTGTAGTCATGCATTTATACCTCTGAGGTTCTCTGCCATAACACTTCCGAAATGCTAGCCAGCAGTGTTTTTTTGTTCTTCTTGTTTGTTTCTTTCTGAACGCTGCAAGTAGCTAAAATGCGTTCATTCATGGGCGAAAAACGGCGGACATGCAACATCATTAATCATAAGATAAACACAAAACAAAAGTTTATGGGACTCAACACTTGTAAACACTCGCTCCACTGGGCTCGCGACTCTCAGCACCGCCCACGCTCATCACTGCTACCAAGCCGACCAATCACAGAGCTTGCGCTATGCGTCGTTGTGACGTGTAGTTACATTTTTTTGAGAGGTGCACGTCAGCGGAGCATATGCGTGCACTTGACGCAGAAGTATAAATCAGCCTAAAGTTGGCGGTTCATTCTGCTGTGGCGACCACTGATGAAAAAAAGGACTAAGCCGAAGGAATATTAATGAATGTATCGGTCAATCTGACATTCGTGAGTCTTACCTGCAGAGAAACCTCCTCAGGTCTTTGGATAATTCTATATTCAGAGGTCAATGTCCAAACAAGTCTTTATAGAAGTTCACATTGTTGTTGCTGATGTACTATAACACGGAAAAACGTGATTTAAATATTTTCCAGTTAGCTAGATAATAATTAATAGTCATTCAAACAACTTGACCAAAGCCTCTGAGCGCAAAAAGCCGACTCACTAGCATAGGAGTTCTTTTGTACTCAACACAAAAGCGTCAGCGAATAAAAGTCTTGAATCCAAAGTTCTTCGTTTGACTGTTTAATTGTAAACCTTAAAGCATAAAAAACTTTGGCTATTTACTTTTCTTACAAATTAACTTTGCAGTTTGCATAGGTCAAAAGACTGTGTTGCTCAAAAGTCCAGTGGCTGCTGACTGATTCGCAGGGTTCTAAACCTAACAGTCAATCAAATTACGTAATGCTACATCACTGATAAACTGTTTACATTCCACTTTCTACGTTTCATTTGCAACACAGGCCTTTTCTCAGATTTTACTAAATAAACTCAAAACATTCTTACTTCCATAGAAATGGCTTCAACACTCTCTATTTAACAATTGGCCTTGCGCATCTGCCATGTTTGTAGTTTGTTTACACTTTTTACCCAAGTTTGTAGTTCTAATTGAATTCGCGTTCAACAAACAATGTTTTGTAGTGTTGTCACGATACTGGAATTCGGTACCAATCGGTATTGAAATTTTGATAAGTCCATATTCAGCTAACATGTGGGCGCTGTTGAGCACGTTCTTAGACAGCGCTGATTTGCCAATGTGTTCATGTGCTTAACAGAAAAGATTGTGATTGGCCATGAAGGTCATCAGTTCACCGAAATCACTGCTGTTGACTGAGTGTGACCACATATACAGGGACATTGGGGTGTTTTAAAGCCGCGAAGATCAGCGTTTTGGACGTTTTTAAAATTTCAGTACAGATTGGTATCGAATTCCAGCATCGTGACAACACTAATGTTTTGTGGCCAATTTTAGCGGTTAGAGTACGAATGGTTCTACACCTCAAAGTTGTGTCCAAATAAGAGTATGATAAATATATTTATAAATACACAATTAAACATACCTTATGCCTCTTTGGGGTAGAGCTGAATAAAGTTACAATCTGTAAGTCCTGCATTTTGCGTCCTGATTATGTCTTATGCAGCAGTTGCTCAGTGACACATAGTAAACAATCTGCCTCTCCCGTTTTCAAAATAAAAGTCCCAAATAAATAGTAAGTTAAATATAAAATAAGCAAGGAAAAAAATGATCCTTGTTCTCTCACTGGGAAACATAGTGATCTCCTGATGATGCAGCAGCATGTCAGGTCTGGATTACACAGGACTAGATTTTGATAAGTACATGCAAATGCTGAGGGTATGCACCATGTGTCATGCAACAGTCTACTTTGTGTTCTGATTGGCCTTTTGTCCACGTTTGATTTTACATGAGAACGAGGAAACATTGGTATCTGATGATGCGTTTATACTAGACATGGATGAAGCGTCAAGCGCAAGTGATTTATATGTTAAATCAATGTAAAGATGTGTATAGACATCCTGCGGTGCGATTTGCGCGAATGAAGCGGCACAAATTCTGCATTTTGCTTGTTTGACACACTTAACGCGTGAATCACGTGATAATCACACAATAAGATCTGAACTTAAGCGAACATTCGAGCTGCGTTAACCAATTAGGAGCTTGCTCTTGTAGGGGTGTGATTATGACGTAGCGCCTGTTGTTGGTGTCCCAAGGGGAGATCCTCCTGTGGACACTGGACAACAGCTCATCAAACTGGGCTCGGATTAGTTGGAAGCACAGCTGAAAGCTTCCATCATTCAGGTATACATAGTTTCTGGAGGAGTTGATGAACTTACAGAGCTGCGTGCACCTCTGAAAGGATCTAGTGCACGGTGCCGCACATATATATATATTTGTTTTTCAGCCTCACTAAGCACATAAAGCACAGCTACTATCTCAGTAAAATCCATGTTAGCAATTTAGCAACAAAGCTAGAGTCACTAAGCAGACAGAAGCCCCGCCCATGACACAAATTCATGTCTATTCTGAAGTGAATTTCACATGCGAATTAAGCGAGTAAACTCAAAATATTAAAATGTCTATTTACATGCAAATACGTGCCGCGTCTGGTGTAAACACAGCATGACATTCATGGAAAGGCCATTACCACATACTGACCTCTTATTATTCGCCTATGCCTATAGGTATACCCAAAAAAATTTTATAAGGCACCTTTAAGATCAAGACCTTTTACATGAAGGTCTTTTTGAAATTTCTTTATTTCCCCAAGAACAACTTAATTTTTAGCTTCCTAAACTTCTCCTTTCTTATTCTGTCTGTCCACTTTTATATCAGACAAACTCAACCTCTCTCCTCTGGGCATCGTATAAATCTACGTCCAACATCAGCCTTTGAAGCTTCCCTGACAGAGAGACAGATGTTGAGGACATCCCAACACAACACGCATCCGTCTGCTCCTTATTCCTCTTTTTTGCTCCGTCATGCACACACAACTTTCCTTTTCTCTCTTTATCTCAAACACCAAACGCACACCATCCCATCGAGACACAAGCGCTGTTGTGATGAGTGAAGCGTTACCACATGACTCTCGGAGGAACCAAATGTACAATCAACAAACCGTACGAATCAAACAAGAAAACCCTTGCCTAGTGCAGCGGTGCAAAAACTACAAATTTCTTTTGTGTTTTTGTGGGTTATCGTCTCATGTTGTGACAAGCATTTATTGAGTGCTATAATGCGCGGATGGAGTTGTAGTCTTCTGAGATTATGATGCATTTATGAATCTAATATTAGAGTCCGGACATTCAGACAGATGTTAATGATGGCAGCCGACCAAGAATCCAATCATCACCCTCCAGGCTCGGTTGCAGAAGGACATGACTAAGGGGTAGGGCTCGATGATATTGGAAAGAACTGACATTGCCATATTTTATTTGGTCACACTTTATATTAAATGTACAATTAATGCTATTAACAACCCATTAAAGGGAACCTATTATGCTCCTTTATACAAGATGTCAAATAAGTCTCTGATGCCCCTAGAGTGTGTATGTGAGGTTTCAGCTCAAAAAGTCCCAGTCCACTTTTCTTTTCTATCTTGTAGAGTCGCTGAAATTATCTTCAGTAGGTGATGCTCTAATTATAGGTGATTAGGACACTATATGCTGTATAACTGCAGGTTTACTTCGTTTATATACTGCCAACTCTTTACAAAACTCCCTAACTTTTCTGATTTTGACTGTAAAGTAATGATGTGCACCGTTTTGCGAAGCTGCTTTGGAACGATAATTATTGTAAAAAGCTTAAGTAAACATACATTAAACTAAATTGAAAAACTAAAAGAAAGATAATGAAGGTCACCGCTATTTGACTATCAAAACACTGCTCAAAATCAAGCAAAATTATAATTCATTCAGTCACACTGTTATATATTATGTTTCATTTAAAGTACATAGATATTTTGGAGCATATATGCTGCCTTCTTTTCTAGGGACGCCCTTGCATATTTCAACAAGACAATGCAAAAAAACACATTCTGCACACATACAAAGTGCTAGCTGCGAAGAAAGAGGATACAGTTACTTGACTGGCCTGCCTGCAGTCCCGATCTGTCTCCAATAGAAAATGTGTGGTGTATTTTGAAGCACAAAACGCAACAACAAAGACCCCGACTGTTGCCACCTTAAGACTTGTTTGCAGGAAGAAAGGGACAAAATTACACCTGAAACACTTCATCACTTGGAGTCTTCAGTCCCTAAACAAGTGTTGTGAAAAGGAATGGAATTAAAATGAAAATTGAAATGTTTATTTTGTGAAAAAAACAATAAACATCATTAGGAACATATTAAATAATGTTTGTTGTATAGTCTGCAATGAAATACAAGTCAAGATGTGCGTCCCAAATCGCATACTTATGAATTATTCTATGTAGGGCTGCGCAATAACAGAAAAAATGATAATCACGATTATTCATTCATTCATTTTCTTTTCGGCTTAAGTCCCTTTATTAATCTGAGGTCGCCACAGCAGAATGAACCGCCAACTTATCCAGCACATGTTTATGCAGCGGATATATATTTATTTTTATTAAACTTTACAGCCACAAATATTAAAAAAAAAACAACTTGTAATAAAACCGGGTGGGGATTAGATACTTCGATTAGGAAATCAGATACTTGTTATATAATTTTGATTCTTCTTGTCCAATTTCTGCATGCAGATTTCTGCATGCAGAAATTTTTTTTTTCAATCGCTATTCTGCCGAGAACTTTGCCGCTGGAGAGCACCTTCAATAAAAATCTAAACATTTGTTTAGAGATGGACCACAAGATGTGCTCAAAAGTGTGGTTACATGTGGTGAAGAATGATGGCAAGGTTAAGTGTAAGTATTGTAATAATCTAATAAGTTATAAAGCAGGGTGTCGTGACAACATGACAAAAGCATGACACATACTTCCCAAACATCGAATTAAAAGAATGACGTGTTAGGTTAATTGTGCATCCCGTGTGCAAACAACAAGAGTTGTGCATTTTAGTTTCACTTTTTGAGCGTGCCGAGCAGTTTAATATTAGTTTTTATTAAAATATATTGAGGTGAAACTAAACAGTGCATTCTCTCCGCCATTCTCGCAGGGAGCGCTGCTGAAGCACGCAGGAGGGACGGCTTTACACTCAGTCATGCTTAATTTTAGCTTTTGTATTGGAGTCGAAATCTTCTTTTAAAATCTTCTTTTAAAACCGAAAGTAGCGCCCATAAATTGGTGTTTTTCCATATACACTTTTGTGAATGTTTTATTTCATGTGTATAATCTTTAATGTACTTTTTAATAGTTTTATTCCCTTCAAAGCAGCACTCACAGACGCAAATTTATCCTCGAAAACGTGGCATGAAAGCGATGCATGTGTGATTTTTTTGGTTTATTTTTTACGCGCGCAATCAATTGCTGATCATCTGCATAAAGTTTTGGGCTAAAACATGCAAAAAATATTTGTCAAACTAATTTTTTTTAAGCATATAAACATATTAAAACTGTAAAACAGAATAAAGTTCATGGTCTAATCGGAAATAAAGGAAATCAGTTATCCATTTCAATATTTAATGCATAAAATAGGCTAGTCTTTTTATAAAGTGAGTTTAATTGATTTGAAACTTCTTGCATTTTCTTTTCTTGTAAATAATAAAAGTTCCATCAGATTGATGAAAACAAACCTGCAATCTAGACACAATCACCTCATGCTTGTGATGTGGTACATGTCCAATTCGTAAACTCCACCCATTAAAATAACGGCTTGGTTTTTATACTGTAAAATCGCGACAATATTTAATTATTGATCGTGGGCCACAAATATCGTTATCGTGATGATAATACGATTAATCTTGCAGCCCTAATTCTACGCTATTTTGTAATATAAATAGTGTGTTCACACTGAAAACTCCAAGGCCCGGTTTCACAAACAGGGCTTAGACTAGCCAGGATTAGGCCATAGTCCAATTTAAGTAATTTTAAGCATTAGGCCATAGTTACATTTAAGTAATTCTTATAAACATGCTTAGAAAAAAACATTACTGGTGTGCATCTTGAGACAAAACAAAGGCACTGATATATTTAAAAATCAATCGGTTCAATTTTATTTCAGTTGAAACAGCTCAGACTTACATTTTAGTCTAGGACTAGGCTTAAGCTTTGTCTGTGAAACCAGGGGTAAAAATAATAAGTGCACTTTAATTACCCGCATGACGCACTCATTTAACCGGTAAAACTAAGTGTGTAATGTTGGACACTTCACGCACTTAACGGCTGCAGCTTTGCTCATGTAGCGGAAGGGGCGGAGCTATCGGGCGCACATGTTGAATAACTTTTATTTATTTTGGATTGTAAAAGCAGTATTCTCCTAAGAGAGTGTTTATAGCGCCTCCTGATAGTGAATGCAGTTTTAGTCATGGAGGGTATTATTTGGTAGTTTGGTCATTTATTTCACTTATTTGGAAACCGTCAAAGGAAACAGTTTAAACTTCGGCTTAGTAAAAAACCATCAGTGTTCCATATGGGACGACACTACATACATATACTATGCTGTTGAGTGTGTAAGTGCATAGTGTGCCATTTAGGACACAGCTAAAGTAAATTTAGAAATTACTACTTTCTTTTTTACTTGCGTTTTCCACACTCACATTTTTTTTTTTTTGATTTGGGGTTGTATGAAACACAAAATACATATTTTTTAAGTCAAATTTTTTCGATGAAGACAGAAGTTATTTTGCGTGCCAGTATATGATGAGGTGAGGTGGTTCATGCAACATGACATGTTTGCCAATTTATCACAGACTGATGGCTCTTCTTGTTTCTTCATCCATCCATCTCTTTCTCCACAGCTTAATTCGCTCTCTAGTCCACCTCCTCCACCATCACTGCTTTCCTCAATATCATCTCCCGCTCTACATCTCTATAGCTATGTTTCCATCCACCTATTTTTATGTGCATTTTGGATATGCACATAAAAAGACGGTTGATGGAAGCACCATGATGCGCATACATTTTGAAAATGCGAATAAAAAACATGCGCATAAACTTTTTATTCGATAAGAAAAGATGCGTATAAACTACGATGGAAACACCTTTACCGCTCAAATCCCAGTCTGCGCATTAAAAAAAGATCATGTGCTTTTGTTACAAGAGATCATGCCATGATGAAAATGTGTGTAAATGGACAAACCAGCAGGCTGCACATTATAATTGTTATTGTATTGTATAAATACATTAATGTTGTTTTGGTCATTCTAAAATGCCTTACCGTTTAAATATTAGAGTTATTATATTATTAATAACCTTCAGAATCAAGAGCGTCTGTGCTCCATGTCTGACACCTTCAAACGCCACTGCGTGTTCACTGCATGTCAAGATTGTCTTCTAAGGCGCAAGTCATTTATTAGATGAAGAAAAGGTGGACGTATTTTCTTCTACTGCAACAAATTCTGTTTTTACTGTTGATATTTGCTGCCAGTTAATCAGGAAGTGACGATTTTGTTCGCTTTGACTCGTTGGATGGAAACGCAGCTTTATTCGCACATCTTTTATCCGATAATCCAGATTTGCACATAAAGTTCATTCGCATTTTTGGATGGAAACATAGCTACTGATGTCTTCATGTTGACCTCTCAAATCAAACTACTGCATACAAACTGATTTTCTCTCTCTTTCTCTCTGCAGTCCATGAAATGATGGAGAGACAGTCGCCACATCAGTCCTCAGCATTCACTCACACACTCAGAGGAGTTCATAGAGCTTGAGTCCATTATAATCCACAGCAGCTATGAATCTGCTCTCTCTACTAAATTTGTAGTAGATTAGTAATTTGGAAGTGCTCTTTTTTAACTCTAGGATTTTAATTGATTTCTGGTATTTTAAAGCTGTGACTGATTTTGACTCGCTTTGGTGTCATAAAGGGATCTTGTGCAAAGTCAAAAATGATGAACTAATTTTTGCACCCTGTTTTATTTCTAAGCTATGTTTTATAAACAAATTTCGGGAGGAGCATAATTAGTATTTGATGAGGCTGAAGGCCTGTGCACACCGGGACGGTTTTTGCTCGCGCTTTCAGTCAACGTTTAACACCTCGTGACTAAATAAATGGCATCAATGTGATTAGGCACATCAACGCGCAAAACGCCAGGCGTAAAATCGCCATTTTTTTAGGAAACGCCTCATGCTCGTGTTTTTGTTTTGACACGTTACGTCAAAACCTTCTCCACCAATCAGATTGGCACGTTTGTTCTCCACCAATCAGATTGGCACGTTTGTTCACGTGCACGGAGCTGCTGAAGTTACAGTAAACAGCACTTGGAGGCGCTCAAGCAGAAAACTGTCAGTGCAAGCACACATTGAAGAAGATGCCCAGAGGCGATATGAACATGGAGCTTCTTATTGCACTGGTGAACAATAATCATTTTTTCATCGCTAGAGCTGGAGCTGCTACTTGAACCATCCATGCTTGTTCGAATCGCCAGTAACTTTAACAACAAGCCTGTCAACTTTCTATCTTCTTCTGTGTTAGGAGTGGGTGTCAGAAGTTTAAAGGTGTGTAGCGCCATCTAACATCAATGAGCGATTTTGCATACTTTTCTGCTTGACCCCAGTGAAAATCGCTTGGGTTTAAATACGGAAAAACATCTCGAAAAGCGCTGACGATAAACGTAAACTAATAGCATCCCGGTGTGTACGAGCCTTAATTCATCACAAACAATCATTCTATTATCCAATCAGCTCAAGACTAAACCCCTATAGTCAAACATGACATACCTCGGTTATCCATCTTGCCTTCAGCGTCCCTCCACCACCCCAACTCCACATTATTAAACCCAATACCTATTTAAATCTGAGTGGGGAGCGTTCTGGAGCCGGGCTATACACTGCGCTCTGACCCTATCTCTCTCTATCCTGATAAGGGGAATAACACGAGTTAGGGTGTCTTCCCGAGCTCAGAGCCCTCTCCCCGGACAGCACGTATATTCTATTCAGTTAAATATCTGAGAGTGTGAACTCGTGAAACTGGGGATTGTAATGCTTGTTTTATTTTATTGGTGTTACTTGATATACTGAATGTTAGAAAAATATTTTGTGTTTTCTTATTGTAATTAAAGTATTATGAAATTTCTAAATCTCTCTCTCTCTGTCTGTCTGCCTCTCTTTCTCAACACCAGAACAAAATGTGCCTTTTCAATACTAACTGATGAATACTGGAGCTTCAGCATTAAGCAGGCAGAAACTGCTTGATGAGGTGAATCGCAGTCTGTCTGAAAACAAAAGCAGTTATGTAGCTTGTTAACAGACCAGTCAGGGAATTGTGAATCTATTGGATAATCCTAAAGGTGTGAAATAGTTTCCCATGTGTAAAATTTGAACACGACAAAACAAGATATTTTAGACTGAGCTTTCCCAAAGCATGGGAAACCTGTTTGGTAACAATACTTTTGCAGTTCAGTTTATTTCCACTAGTGGTGCAGCAGCAGTTTCACACCTCACCATTAACACATATGAAGTCTGTTATATTACTTGGCCCTCATTAATTAAGTAGCTTGATTTTACAACTGCACCTTTTATGGATTTATTATCTATCTGGTATTTCACCTTTCCATTTATCTACCTCCCTTGCTGCCGTTCCTTCTGTCCACCAATTATCTATCCCTCTGTCTGTCCATTTCTTCATCCATCAATCTATCATCTATCTATCTATCTGCCCTTCCATCCATCCAACATTCAATTGATCTACCAATTTCATTCATCTGTCCATCTATTACTTCACCAGT
>CAIGQZ010032287.1:5652519-5671206 GCA_903798205.1 Danio tinwini
TTATAAATTGAGTAAGTTTGATTAATTTGTTTAAATTCAGCCTTTATAAATTGAGTAAGTTTGATTAATTTGTTTAAATTCAGCTCTTTTAAATTGAGTAAGTTCAAGTTAATTTGTTTGTTTAAATTCAGCTCATGTAAAGAGTAAGTTCGATTAATTAGTTTAAATTCAGCCCTTTTAAATTGAATAAGTTTCATTAACTTGTTTAAATCCAGACCTTATAAATTGAGCAAGTTCAACTTAATTTGTTTAAATCCAGCCCTTATAAATTGAGTAAGTTGAACTTAATTTGTTTAAATCCAGACCTTATAAATTTAGTAAGTTCAACTTAATTTGTTTAAATCTAGACCTTATAAATTGAGTAAGTTCAACCTCATTTGTTTAAATTCATTGCAACAATTTACCTTAAAAAAAAAAAGTTGTAAATCCAGTGAACCATTTTCTGTCAGTGATATGCTCATTTAAAATTGGGCAATTTCACAATAGCTTTAATTAGCTGAACTGAATATTTTATTATTATTAACTTTTTTGGAACCACTATATAAATAAGTTTTTTTGTCATTTGACACCTCTAAACTGTAAAAAATGCTGGGTTCCACATAAATCCTTCATATTGTCCCGACACAAATCAATTAAGTTAGCTTAATTGTTTTTACAAATTTAAGTAGACTGAACATAAAACCATTAAGTTGTCCCACCAAAAAAACTTAATAATTATGTTGTTTCAACTCATTTTATATAAATAGTTAGAACAAGCAGCAAAAATATTTTTTAGAGAGTATTAAAAAAGTCATGGAAAAAAACTATTATTTATAATTTTATATAAAATAAATAACATTATATGAAGATAAGAGTCCAACAAGTAATGTAAATCACTCACACAATATTTGTATAATAATACGAGCTGTTTTTCTTCATTTTTGCTGTCAAACCTTTGCATATTTTTACAGTACAATTTAGTAAACGTAAAAACAAACCGTGAAAAAATTATTAAGTTAATGACCCCTTATATTTTCTCAAACATCAAACTTCAAACTACATAAATACACCCATTTTATTCTTCAAAAAAGCACCTTTACTGTATTTGTCATATAAACAAACAATTTTAGAAAACAGGTAACACAAAAAAATCCTTGCAGTTCTTAATATCAGTCAACTGCGAAAGAAACTATTAGTAAACTTTTTTATATTCTGCAGCTCAAACACTATCAGGCACTTCCTGTCAAATTAAAAAGGTGATGTCATTCTTAAACCAACAGAGCTGTGTTGTGCAAGGCTGCGGGCTCTACTTACATCAAAACACAAAGACGGAAACCACACACACCACATTTTCATGCTCAGAGACAAAAGGGCATTTGTGGATTTCTATTAAACGTGCATTAGAAAAACCACTAGACTGAATATCAGTACAACATCAAACCAAACACAGTGAGAGTCAGAGTGGCGGGCAAACAGGCTGGACAGAAATGAAAGTAAACACACGGCGACATGCACCTGCGTCTGACAGCACTGCAAATAAAGCTCTTGTTTATTCTGCTTTGAACTGTTGTTTTGTCACCTAAAGCCATGTTTCCAAAGAATAGTGTTGATATTCTAAGCACATGAAGTCTGTGTATTAATAACAACAAAGTGTAATATACTGTAGCAAATGATGAAAACAACTGACTTGAGCCAACAAACAAATGAAAGTAGATATATATATATTAAATTTCCTTCAGCTTAGTCCCTTATTTATCAGGGATCGCCACAGCGGAATGAATCGCCAACTATTCCAGCATATGTTTTACACAGCATATGCCCTTCCAGCCGCAACCAAGTACTGGGAAACACCCATACACTCTCGCATTCACACACACTCATACTCTATGGCAGAGCTGCCCAAAGTAAGGTCTGCGGGGCAAAGTTGGCCCATTGAAGCCTTTGATTTGGCCCACCATCCCATCTGAGAGGAGAGTGAGTATGATGGAGGGGTTGGAGTGATTGCCTTTAACACAGAGATCATAATTTCTAATTTGACGTAACCTTTTTAACTACAAAAATTAATTAAACGTTTCAATTAAATGTTGTAAATGAATCTGCTTTTTTTTATGCAAGTAGTGTCTCAGAGGACTATGCAAAAGACATCGACATGCAAATCAACGCAAAGACTAGTGTAATTCTGTTATAAATTAGATTGTTTTGTTCTTACTGTAATAAGTTCATTATAAAATGTAAAAAACAGTGTATTAGTTAATATAAAGCAATGCTTTCAAGTCATTTTTTTATATTATTAAATAAATTAGGAAATTACCCATGGCAACTATATTTACCTCCATCCCACTAGCCTCAATCAAGTTAGTTTTTTGGCCCTTCATAATAAAAAGTTTGAACACCCCTGCTCGGGCAATTTAGTTCACCTACACTGACACGAACACAGGGAGAACATGCAAACTAGGGCTTAATCGAATCGCAATCGCCGTTTGAAATGTTGCGATTAGCTAATCGCAAAAGGCTGCGATATAAAATATGTATTATCTCATTTCCCCTGCTTAGAGTAAATGTGTGACTGCCGTTTGCATGTGATAGACTTACTAGCCAATTGAGTGAGCACACTTTCGTTCTGCACAATCAGACTTGCGCAACTTAACTATGCAGGACGCCCACAATAAAAAACAAAAAACAAACAAACAGGAACGCGTGGACGACTGTGATGATGCCGTTTGTCGCTTCCGAAGCATGAATAGACTAATTAATATCAGAGAAAAACAGAACATCTGTGACATAGGAATATTTTGGCTTTAAAGTCACAGACACTAAACAAACACAGGTCATTTGTAAGAGCTGTCGCAGAATTGTTGCCAAAGCACGAGGAAATACAACAACCAGCGCCTAAAAAAAAGCACCACAGACTGTGAGGAGAGTCATGCTAAAAAGTCAACTGTAAGTATTGCCAGTGACACTTAGTCTAGTATTGCTAGTGACACTAACAGCAAGGTACAATTTCAGAGTTGTTTCAGCCATGTTAGTTTGCTGAGTGTTCTGTATTTTTATAATTATGTTTTTTTATAATAAGCTACACTATCTCGCTAATTTCAGTTCAACCTGTTTACAGAAAGGTAATTTTGTTTGCGTTTACTGTTTGCTCTAGAGAAAAAATAGTGTTTCATTTCTGAATATTTGAAACTAATTTTAATAAATGTTTAAGTTAATATCTTTTCAGTTCCTTTTTTAACACTCACTGCTTTTTAGCAGTAAGAAGCTACGATACCGATTATTGAGCTGAAGCTTGACTATAAAAATCAAATCAATTTTTGTCACAATTTAAATCGCAATTAGATATTTTCCCCAAATCGCACAGCCCTAATGTAAACGCCACACAGAAACGTCAACTGAGCAACTGAACGCAAACCAGCGACCTTTTGCGCCACCACGCCACCCTATATATATATATATATATATATATATATATATATATATATACACATACATACATACATATACAGGGCTTTACATTAACTTTTTTGATCACCAGCCACAGTGGCTAGTAGTTTTCCAACATTACTAGCCACTCTGCATTTTCACTAGCCACAATTTTGTTTGTTTATTTTACATGACTT
Organism: Danio tinwini; assembly: GCA_903798205.1. Classification (NCBI taxonomy): domain Eukaryota; kingdom Metazoa; phylum Chordata; class Actinopteri; order Cypriniformes; family Danionidae; genus Danio; species Danio tinwini. The sequence continues at coordinate 5,656,116 of CAIGQZ010032287.1, forward strand.
TTCAGAACTCAAAATTAAGGATTTACCAAATTTATCTCGGACCACACCAAACAATAAATATGTTTAGCCACAAATTTTAAATGTCAAAACAAACTGAATATCTGTGTACTATGCTTTTTATTTAACAAAACATTTCTTTAAAAGTAAAAACAAAGAAAAACAATTGACTTAAAAAAAATTATTGTCATGTATCAAACATATGCACAGTAATCTGCCCTCACTAAAGGTCTCTCAGATCACTAGTTAACTACACATACATGGAGAGTTAATCTCATATTAAAGCAATGTTTTTGTAAAAAAAAAGTGAAATTAAACCATATTAACAAAAATAACCGTAGGCAAAAGAAAGCAGGTGAAAAACATACTGTGTGTGTTAATGAAAGGATGATCACACGGTTAAGGCCAATGAATAATCAGTTCAAATCGAAAGCAACCGGTGCTGCTTACAAAAAGACATATTTGGAGCTCTTAAAAGCAGCAAGACTGTGGGTGCATTAGCATAACTTTTTGACTGGTTTATATGAAAGAGAACCGATCGCAGTTGCGTTTCAGGCATGGTTGCTTCAAGCAAGAAAACAGGAGCGTGCACGTGTTTTAGTCGCATGCATCACATCAGCTGAGCGCGACTGATCATTCTCTCATTTGTTATTCACTTGCTTTCTGCTCCCGAGAATACAATTATTTTTGTAAGTTGTGCTGCTTCTCGATTCTAGGATCACATTTGCACGCATATTGTGTCATCCTCATAGTCGAACCCTGCTTTTAAGCAAACCACAATTTAAAATTATTTTTAACCAGCCAAAGTGGCTAGTGGGAGTGTCTGTCTTACCCGCCAAAGCTGAAATCTACCCGCATTTGGCGAGTGTTAATGTTAAGCCCTGAAAACAAACACACACACACACACACACACACACACACACACACACACACAGACACAGACACAGACACAGACACACAGACACACAGACACACAGACACACAGACACACAGACACACAGACACACAGACACACAGACACACACACACACACACACACACTTCCATGCAAATATCAACCTTGCCATGAAAAAAATTACGTTTTCAACAAAATACCGAAACCGTTTCTTTGTTTTTTGCCCAAGCAAGTATTTTACAGTACTTAAGACATACTCAAAAATGTCTCTGTCAATGTTTTTTAACAATTTTATTTGATTTACCAAAGTCACACTAGTGGCAATTTCACATCGGTCACATCCATAACAAAGCTTATTCCTCATAAATAGAAAATAAAATAAAATCAATCATGTTTGTTCTATAGTGAGCCAACTCTTATCCTGTTGATTAGCATATTTTTTGCGGGGTTGTGCAGTTTAATTCACAGAATTTTTACAAAGTATGTTATAAACTGCAAACTCGCAGACTTTTTTGTTCACATCCATAACGCATGCTTATTTTTCATTTAAAGTACAAAAACTTTTTACAGATTGACATTTTTCTAATCTTATAACTCTGTGGTTAGTAGATTTGGAAAATATAAACAGATGGTTCAATATAATGTTAATATAAACTTTCTATGTGAATTTGTTTTGAGTTTTTACTGCAAATGTCACATCCATAACGCTGGAATTGCTCATATATATATATATATATATATATATATACACTTAAAAGAAATTACATAAAAATGAAATAACATAAAACTGAAACTATTATACTATATATCATAATATAATAATCACACAATTATCATTAATTGATAGGATAAACGTCAGACCCATAGCCAGGTAGGGTTCGGGTGGTTCGAAAGGCCCACACCCTACTGACAAAGTCCAGAATTTGGCCCCTAAATAAGCTCATTTGTCCCATTTTTGACAGTATGTCATCGTAAATTCTGAAAAATTAACTAATAAAAGAAGGCTTTAAGACAAATTTAATTAATTCATTCATTTTCCTTCAGCTTAGTCCCTATATTTCTCAGGGGTCGCCACAATGGAATTAATTATTAATAAAATAGACAAATTCTGACACCACTGTAAAAAATGCTGGGTTCCACACAATCAATTGGTGTTAGGACAACATGAAGGAATTAAGTTAACTTGATAGTTTTTTAACAATTTAAGTGGATTTAACATAAAACAATTAGGTTTTCCCAAAAAACTTAAGAAATGTGTTGTTTTAGCTCATTAAAAACTAAGTAGTTTGAGCAAACAGTAAACATTTGAGTGTGAAGAAATGAGCTGGCTAGTTTGTTATTTGCCGGTAGGCTACAGTTTTTAATTTAAAACAAGTTTTAACAGATTCCCAATAGTGTTTTTTAATTGATGGAGGTATTTTTTCATATTTCTTAATTAAAAAAATGTAATTTAAAATTGTAATCCCATTACATTATTTATAAAACTGTAATAACGTAATGCACATTTGTAAATAAATGTTTTTGTAAACATAAAATAGTTTGGTTAGCACTTTGACAAAAATGTAGGAAATAGTTTTGCTGCATCAAAAAGGGCAAAACTCTATGTGCATGAACGATATATATACATTTTACTTTTTATTTGTTTGTAGAATTCTTTACAATCCACATATATAATACACAACTATTATATGTGTAATATTATAATTATTGTTATATAATAATACAATGTAATAACAAAATCTAATAGTTGTTACATAATAATTATTAATATCATTACAAGACTTACACAAACATTATATTGATTTATTTTCTTTAAAAAACAACCTTTAATATAATGACACACATTTAGTCATTTAAACCAGTTTTATGTTTTCTTTTTATAGATTTAACAAGAGTTTTTATAGATTTTACAAGGCTCAACCAAGCTGAACAGATCGAGCTGTAAAGCTAAGAGTCAAAACATTATTTACGTCTACAAATTAATTTATCAAGCAAAATGTACCAATGTTTTACCAAGCAGCCTGAGAGACAATGTATAAACACCATTATAGTGTGAATCAGTTCAAATGGATCACAGTTTGACACTTAAATTACAGCCCTTAAGCATCACACGATAAGTCAACGTATTGTTTTACCACAGCTTTACTATAGCGTATCGTGTAGGCTAGTCGAAAAACAAAAACATTGAAGCAACGTTGTAAACAAACATACCAAACAAACATCTAAAAAATATCACAATTCAGATTATAAATCTACAACTACTACGACTAACCGTTTAGTTTCTGATCTAGTAAGTTTGTTGACACGCAACCAGTGAAGTTTACCATAGTTTAACATTTAATAATCGTGCAGAGTGTACAAAAGCTCGACTCACCGTCACGTCAACCGTCTACTCGTGTGTTGTTGTTGTTGTCTGGTATCGGTATTAAGTGACACAGGGAAAAGCTGAAGTGTTTGTGAGGTGTTTCATCAGTCCATCCGGCATGAGTAACAACATCTCCTCCTTACTAAACTAGAGTTTCGCGTGGGCGGAGCTCGTGGACGCGCAGGTGCAGGAAATACAGGTAAAGTTCGCGCCTACAGGTGAGCAATGTTGCTAGAGGGGATACAGCTGCGGCCGGAAGTGAGGTAGAATTTTATTTATTAAATTACTTCTCTTTAATTGTATTTTATTAGCAGGTCTTCACTCTTTTCACAAACTCAAGGACTTTTTAAAGCACTTTTTAAATTTTAAATTTTGCTATTCACACCGCCAGCATATGTAGTGCAATGAAAGTCCTCGCTGTACCTGACACACTTAATATTTACATTAAAATGGCAATGTTAAATGGCAATGATGATGTTTTGAACGTGTCATTTTCACAAATTTAGACTTGTTAAAACGTATGTTCCAATTATGAGATTTAAATACTGCATTTTAGTGACATTTTAAGCTCAATTTTTAGCTGAATTAGCTTGTCAGATGGTCATCATAACTACACTTTTCGATGTACCAAAATATTTCCTAAAGATTTGCAATAAAGAAATATTTAAAAAATTACTTATTTTTAAAATACAAATGTATTACATCATATATCATTAGAAAAAAAAAAATAAGAATCTGTTTAAATTAAAACCTGCAGCCTATTGTCATTTATTAGGTAAATAACAAACTGGCCGGCACATTCAACTTTCCGCAGTCACAATTTGGCCATTTGAATGATAAACAAACAAACAAACAAAAAATAATAATAATAATGTAGAACTTGATGGTTCTTCTATAGCCTCTTTTAAAACATTTGAAAATTCATGGATAACAACACTAGCCATATTAGTATTCAAATTAATTTAATACTGGCGCTTTCCACCTTTTTATTAGCCATTTTTTGTTTTCAAGAATAGGTCCAAGATTTAGAATAAAAGTTACTTGCAAAATATTTTCTCAATACAGTAGCGAAAGATGACGTCACTTACGCACATCACATTGTACGTTTTCTTGCACAGCTGGATGTTAGACTCATAAAAAATAACTGCTAGCATTGGGCAAAACTGATTAGCTGAAGTCACACCGAAGTGACAGCCAACAGAGGATTGTGCTTGGTCTTAAAGCCTTTTTCAATGAATTATTTTCACTATCTGGTATAGCAGTCAAAACTTATTATGTATTTAAAAAGGTATGCAAACTGTTATGTGAAGTAAAATGATTTCTATTTAATTGCATTTTTATCTAAGGTATATTGTTAATTAATTTTTTTAACAAACATTAGAAAGGGAGGGGATCATTTACTTGTGTTATAGATCAGGAGAAAGCACATTGTTTACCATACTATGCAATAACATGACAGTGTCACTTTGAAAATGTGAAACTAATCATTGATGTCGTATCCTTGTTTGTGTTACTTGTAGGCACAAAACTAAAGTCACATTAGTTATAACCAGAAATATGTCACCTTTCTTTGTTAAGAACTGCATTGCAGTATGTGCTGTTATGCTTTTTTGGGAGGGTCAGTTTGGATGTTACTTTGGACTCATGGGGAAATTACACAATAAATATTTGAAAATGTAACCTGTTTTGAGTAATTATTTAACATGTATCTAAGAACATAAAAGGTGATTATATTCAGCAAATAACTTATTAGAAATGAGTAAAGTTTATGTATTATACAAGCATAAAACAGAGCAGTTGTCATCAAATGTATTTAATTCATTCATGTAAACTGAACATGAAGAGGTTGAGCTTAAACTAATGTGAACCTTTACGTTGGATTTATGTAATTAAAATAAATGGAAAATTGACAACTAGTTGAATTACATAAAAGTTTAACTTTTGGGGTTAAATATTTTTTGGAGTGTAAGACAAATGAGCTTATGTATGGGACAAATTCTGGACCTTTGTCAGTGAAGGGTGGGTCTTTCAAACCATCCGTACCCTCCCTGGCTATGTTCAATCTTTTTTCTGTGTGTGTAAAATGTGCAGTTCTAATACAATTAAGAGTTTCTCATTTCGTTCATTCTGTTATTGACACCTGCTCAATTATTGAAATAACATCATACACAGATTTCATTTCAAACTAAATTCATGCACTTTCAGTGTTCAATTTAAAGTACACTCTCAGAAATAAAGGTACACAAGCTGTCACTGGGGTGGTACCTTTTCAAAAGGTACACATTTGTACCTAAAGGGTCCATATTGGTACCTCACAGCAAAAATTCCAGTGTTAAATATACAGTGTGATTTTTTTGGTGTTGTTCAGTGTTAAAACCGAAGTGCATTTTAATCCACGAGTGTGAAAGAGCGTATATTTAGGAGGTTTTTTTTTTCAGTGTTAAACTTTTAACCCAATATGCAGTGTATATCCCACTAGTGATGGGAAGTTACTCAAACCAGTTCTTTCAGACAAACAGTGATCAAACCAGTATGTTTTACTTAAACTTGAAACATGTCTTGTTGCATTTTAAAATGCAAAGAGTTGAATGTATTGAAATTATTTCTGAAAAGATTAATGAACATTTGATAAATTAAAATTTATTTAATCATCTGTCACACACACCAATTGATAACATAGGGAAAAAAAGGTAATATATTAACACTTTGAAGGGTAACACACACTCCAGTTCGATGTAAGAATAAACTCCTACTGTGTTAAAATGAACTCTGAGAGTAATGTACAGATTTCACACTTTATAAAGTGTTATTTTAACTCCAAAATGGAGGGAGTCATATGTACACCCAAGGAGTGTTAAGTTAAACTCAAACTGAGTTAAATGTACACCGATTGTTTTGCTGTGTATATATTAGTACCTACAAATTTTAAGAGGAACATTTTTGTACTTTTTAGGTACTAATATGTACCCCTTGAGGTATTAAAATGGACCATGTAGGTGCAAATTACCTTTTGAAAAGGTACCACCCCAGTGACAGCTCATGTACCTTTATTTCTGAGAGTGTTCCCATGCCTTGAATGCATATGTCTGACATTCAAGTAGTTTCAAAAACTTTTAATTAATATATAGTGTAATATACTTTATTAATGTCTACCCCACACCAACGCTAAAGCTACCCATTACTAATGTAAAAACAGTAATTATGAGGATTATTAAATGACTCAGTCAACTGTATTTTAATAACACCTACCCCAAACCCTAAACCTACACATAATGTAAAAACACTAATTATTACTTCATTCATTTTCTTTCAGCTTAGTCCCTTTATTCATCAGGGGTCGCCACAGCGGAATGAACCGCCAACTTTTCCAGCATATGTTTTACACAGTGGATGCCCTTCCAGCCACAACCCAACACTGGGAAACACCCATACGCACTCATTCACACATATACACTATGGCCAATTTAGTTTTTTCAATTCACCTATAGCGCATGTTTTTGGACTGTGGTGGAAACCGGAGCACCCGGAGGAGACCCACGCCAACACGGGGAGAATATGCAAACTCTTCACAGAAATGCCAACTGACCCAGCCGGGGCTTGAATTAGTGACCTTCTTGCTGTGGGGTAACAGTGCTAACCACTGAGCCACCGTGCCACCCTTAACAGTAATTCTAACGAGATTTATATTATTTATTAAATTACTTAGTCAATTGTAATTTATTGTAATTCAACCCTAAACCTACACCCTGACTAATGTAAAACAGTAATTATAAGGAGGATTATTTATTACTCAGTCAATTGTATTTTATTAACACCAACCCCTACCCCTCACAATATTGTAAAAACAGCAAGTATTGTTGTACAGTAATTGTATTGCTGTCATAATATAAATAATTATTAACTTCCTTAACTTAACAAAATCACTGAGACAAATCACACTTTAGGCTTTGTTTATCCTTTTTTCACTCAAGTAAACATTAAAAAAGCAAAGACTACTGCAACTTGTTTCATGCCAAATTTAAAGAAATAGCTCTGTTCTGTCATCATTCACACATCTGTATCCAAGAAACACAAAAGATAGTTTGAAAAATGTCCATAAAAAGCTAAGTTGGTACGATCCAGGGTTGGTTTTTGACATAATCAGGGTTCACACACATTTTTACTACTAAAATTCCCTGACTTCTCCAGAACTTTCAAGTACATTTTCATGGCAATGTTTGTAATGTCTAAATATACATGGTAAATATTAAGAAAAACAATGACGTTCAAATTTATTACAGCATATCATAGAACAAGCAACAATCTATTTTGTTTAAATGAGTTTTTATATCTATGTAAATTGATTTTAATAATGCTTACACAGCATGAAAACGTGACAACATCGTGAGAGCAAGTTTTGGCCAAGGACAGAAAGTAAAGACAACTAACCTATATTCAAGTTAGAGCTGCACAATATATCGTTTCAGCATCGATATCGCAATGTGTGCATCCGCAATATAGTCACATCGCAGGATATGCAACGTTGAGATTATAGTTTAATATAGAATTCAATCATAATGGAGTAAAAGTATATCATCTGCTTGCGTTTTTAATAAGATAGTTCACCCAAAAATGACTTACCATTTTCATTAAACCCTTCACTTGTTTCAAACATTTATGAGTTTTCTTTTTCTTTTTTTTAATGAACACAAAAAGAATATTATTAACTTTTTTATAGTATTGAAACAAGTAAAGTGTGAGTAAATAGTGAGTACATTTTAATCTTTGAGGAAATTGTCCCTTTAAGGCCTGTGACTGTGTGAACATTTCATTTTTTATTTTTTTTTAAACATCCGGCCACAAAACTTTTTTTGTAAGTTTAATAAAGATGAAATAATATACAATGAAGACTATGCAGTGTTGATTATTCAATATCTGTACCTGAATAGTGAATACCTCAAGACTATAATTCACTTTTATCTTTACTATATTTTATCTATGCTTGTAATTTATTTGTTGTATATTATTCGAGATCCCCCCCAATGGCAATATATATCACAGAAATACAAAATATGGTAATGTCAGATTTTTCCAATATATATTTTTCTGTTTTTCCAAAACTTTTCCAATGTTAAAATTCCATGCCTTTTTCCAGGTTTTCCATGACCGTATGAACCCTGCATAATTGACCTTTACTGTATAATTAAAAGGTGTCCCAGTGATAGGATCCGGTGTGTAAAACATTTGCTGTATAAGTTGGTGGTTCATTCTGCTGTGGCAACACCTGATTAATAAAGGGACTAAGCCGAAAAGAAAATGAATGGATAATGCTTTTTTTTTTTTTTTTAACAGAATATAGGCCTATAATCCTGCAGGTTTAAAATGACATGAGGATGACTATCACACATAATGATATCTTTATCCAAATTTATACCAATGCATCTAAGACGGGAGCATAAAAAAATTCCAGTGAACTTCCCCAAAATCAGAGATAAGCTACAATACATCATGGAAAGATGCATTACTGGGAATTACATTATGAAAGTCATATTTCCTGCTTATTAAGCCAGCAAAATGAATGTTTCATGCTTATAATATGTTGATGTTGCAAAACAGGCTTCAAGATTTCAGAACAGGATTTCCTGCAATTATAGAGGTAAAGATTACCTTCCTTTTTCAGCCTCACCTGAAGCATCTGGCAGACTTTACCACACAGCTACTATATTGGGAAAATAAACTCATGTATGTGAATAAATTAGCTTTGATATAATTTTTTTCTCTTCCTGGCAAGAGGAAAAATGTTTTTAAGATTTGTACTTGTGGCTAATACTAACTAAACTGAGTTTTAATAATTGCAGTATTTGTAATTATACTGTTGGAAACCATGCTACATTATCTTCTATAATAACTTTCTGGCAATGACTGATCATGTGACACTGAAGACTAAAGTAATGTTGCTTAAAATTCAACACAAAGGAATAAATTGTATTTTGATGAGTTATAGATTTAATTATGAAGTTACTTAGAACTGTATTCACTGTGTTTGACATCAAACCTTTAAAATAATTATTATTGCTGTATATTATTGATACACTTTACCATTATAAGAGCAAGAAAACATTTTAGTTAAGCTTTTGGTTTGGTTGCAATTTAATATATAAAAGAAAACTAATTAGCGGACACCCCATTGAAGACCTTATTTAAAAGAATCCAAAACTTATAATAATCAAGCAAATATTATATTTCAAGAACACTGGATTAATGCATTTAGGTCTGTTGTAATCTGGAAAAGACACATCTATTAAAACAGTTTTAGTAAAGAACACAAATGCAATTTATCAGCTGATTTAAGATCTTCAAAATACATATTTATATCAACTTTCAAATTTGTTTGGGTTATGTTTGGAGCGAGTACCTTTTGGCTTATATCAGTGTCAAAAACATCTGTAAAACAAACTCATATCTAAACATTTATTTGGGACTAAAGTGTACTAATAAAACATTTTTATCATATAAAATCATTTTTCTTGTTTCATTTTGTTTATAACATTATGTAGATTTCATAAAATTAGCTTGATTTGAGAAATCCATAATTATTAAAATAAAGATAAAATACTAACACTAATTATTACATAAAAAATAATGACAAAACAGTCACATTTAAATGAATAGTTTACCCAAAACTGAAAATTCTTCGTTGTTTACTCATCCTGTACTTGAGTTCCATAGTATTAGTTTCCTACAAAGGAAGTCAATGGTTACAGGTTTCTTCAAAATAGTTTCTTCTGTTGTACACAAAAGAAGATATTCTGAAGAAAGCTGAAAAAATGTAACCACTGACTTCCATAGTATTTGAAGTCAGTGGTCAGTCATTATTTTTTCATGCAGCTCGTGTCATTTCTAGGACTCCATCTCACGAGCATGTCACACCACTTCTTTATCAGCTTCACTGGCTGTCGGTAAAGTTTTGTATTGATTTTAAAATATTACTTCTAACTTTCAAGGCACTTCATAATCTTGCTCCTCAATATCTCACCGAACTTCTACATATTTACACCCCTTCTCGCACTCTTAGATCCGCCAACTCTTTCTCCCTGGTACCACCTCGCACTAGATTAAGCACAATGGGAGACAGATCTTTTAGCTCTATGGCTCTTCGGCTATGGAACTCGCGTCCCCTGGATCTAAGGAGCAGTGATGGTCTTCACAAATTTAAATCTCGTCTAAAGACCCGTCTTTTTAAGCAGGCTTTCCATTAACAATTTTTTTTTATCATGTTATTTTATATTTGCGATGTGTGTTTATACTTTGTCAATTGTTTTATTTGTTTTCATTTGTTATAGCATGTTGATACTTATTGTAAGGCGACCTTGGGTGTCTAGAAAGGTGCCATTTACAAATAAAATGAATTATTATTATTATTATAGTATTTGTTTTTCCTACTATGGAAGTCAATGGTTACAGGTTTCATATTTCTTCAAAATATCTTCTTCAGTGTTTAACAGAAGAAAGAAATTCTGGAAGGTTTATAAGCACCCAAGGGAAGTAAATATAAATTTTTGGATGAACTATCCTTTTCTCTTATTATTGGAAAGATCCTGACTAGCCATCCCATGCATCATAGGGATTAATCTTAACTCTAGTACGAAACAACCCCTTAACAACACACTCTCCAAGACGCACAGAATGACCATAAAGCAGCGTGTGTATAGATGTCATATATGATGTTTTTAATTGAAATCAAATCCAACAGTTTGGTGGCGGGGGGAATGTTCAGCAGTCTGTGATTGTGCTTGGGGTTTGTGTGGCGGCTGGAAACCGGTAGTGTACAGCAAGAAACCCTCACAGCTCCACTACCACATTCAGACACATTCACTAAATAAAACGAGGAGCCCAAAAAATAAAACAGCCTGATTTCCATATGATGAAGAAAGAACAATCAAGGATGCAGAAATTGGAGTGAATCCATCCTGACCTGATACAGGTTACAAACAATGCTTTATTATTATTAGTTTTTCTCTTAAGATGCAGGGCAGGTTTTTAAATCTCAATTAAGTGCACAGATCGGATATTCAGCAGGCCTTTAATACTAGCTGTTATTTCATTTATTGCAGTGAGGGGTTTATTAGACACCCTTGCTTCTTTCTTCAGCATGTGGAAACCACGCGTGGAGCAAAAACTAAAGTTTGTGAGGGGGGAACGAAAAAAGAAGTATGTGTATAAAAGGCACGCCAGGGTCAATCCCAAACCAAGCAAACAGACAGAGAAGCCTTCATACACACACGAACACGCAGAAACTTTGCATTCCAGCATGCATACCGAAGAGAAACGTTTCACTATGCACACGACGCACACAAACACAGTCCGAATCAGCAATGCCCAAACCTTAACCAATGACGGAGAGGATGAGGGATGTAGTTTGGGTCAGTACTGGAGCTGTGTGTGTGTGGGTCTCGCTCTCTCAAACACGCGCACAAATCACGCACACCTACCCAATCGCGCAACAACAAACACACACACACAGATTTGGAGGTTGCAGATGAGCTCATTTCTGGTTCTTCAGCTGATTGGAGAGCCAGTCCAGGCCTTCATAGAGCCCGTCTCCACTGGTGGCGCAGGTGGCCTGGATGTACCAGTTACGATGACGAAGTGCATGAAGACCCAGTTTATCTGTAATCTCAGCTGCGTTCATGGCGTTGGGAAGGTCCTGTGATAGACAAGAGACAAAACATGAAATCACAGATTTAGAGACAAGCATGCAATATGTGCATCAAGTAAATTTACAATTTATTTATTTCATGCAATTTTATGTCTGCCTCACACAAGTGAGTGGGCTTGACAAACATCCACACTCTTTCCTCTCTCTAACACTTTAACCCCTGCAAGGCATGAATGTGTGTCGTTTCCAATATGCATGCAAATGCCGCGTGTCCTATTGGAAATAATGAACTTGTGAGCAGAAAAGACGCAATATGTGAACGCCTGCCATCATTTGCAACCTCCAGCAGTTGATCTTCTTGCACAGACATGCTGGATTTACCTCATTTAATGACAAATGGGTTGTGGATCTATTCCTTGGCAGTTGGCTGGTCCTTCAGATTCTCCCCTTTGCAAATAAACCTTTCAAAGACGTCTGTTTAATTACTTCATTTTGCTGCTTGTGGGTTAAAATTTAGCTCTCAAGTGACCGAGATATAACAAGAAAAAACGACTTTTCAACATAAAAGATCGTTTAGACTCAGAAAATAAATACAACTGAAATAATTAATGATTTTGTGCGGCCCGGTAACATTTGATCCATGGACCGATACCGGTCCTCTGCTGGGGGGTTGAGGACCACTGCTTTAACCGACACTTGCACCAGTTTTTGCACATCCCTCCATATCTCAAAAAATATGTTATTATCAACAAACTATTAAAAGCATTTCAATCCCATTTGGTAATGCATACAAAGCGCTCTTGATGTCTATACAGGACTGTTTGTGATTTCCTTTTCATCCTTCTTAATTCTTATTGAAAAACGGCTTTAAAACAATCTGTTATTTTTATTTGTTTGTCTTTTTCATAGCTTTTTACTTCTTGTCTTTTAATTTCTATACATTTTGTAACATTAGTATGTGATATGACACTGCTCATGTTATCCGATACTATGGGCAAACAATAAAAAAAGCATTTCAGTAAAATAAACAATTTGAAATAAAGAAAAATCTAAATATTAGATATAGATAGACAGACAGACAGACATTAAATGAAAACAAATAAATATAAAAAATTATTCAAACTGTATTACAAACTATACACTGCAAAAAAATGCTGGGTTCCACACAATCATTTTGTGTTGGGACAACATAAAAAAATTAAGTTAACTTATTACTTTTTACAAATTTAAGCAGATTGAACATAAAACTATTAAGTTGTCCACCAAAAAAACTCAAGAACTGTGTCGTTTCAGCTCATTTTAAATAAATAGCTTGAGCAGCAAACATAATTTTTGTAATAGTTTGTAAAATCTTTAAAAATAGATTTAAAACACTGTAAAATGAGTGTCAGATTAAAAAAAATCCTAGTAAAAAATGAAACTGCATGAACTGTTGACCTTTAATGTCAATGACACAAGAGTGTGGGTAGAATTTACTTCTACCTTTTAATGTTGATAATAATCTCCATATTCATGACTATGCATAAAATTCTAAGTAGTTGCTTTTATTATTAGCATACAGTATTGTTCCACAAAAACCTGGAAAAATCTCCAATAACTCAAATAAGTGATGCTCACCTGTTTGTTTGCAAAAACGAGAAGTACAGCATCACGCAACTCGTCTTCTGCTAACATTCTCGTCAACTCCTCCCTGGCTTCGTTTACTCGTTCCCTGTCATTACTGTCCACTACGAAGATCAAACCTGCGAGCAAAAGGAAAATCATTACATTAATAAACCCTGAATATGATTCTTTGTTGGTTCTCATGTAAAAATCTCAACAATTTACCATCAGTGCATCTGCATTACAAATAATAAATTAACTTGATTCTTGGCTCTCGTACCTTGAGTGTTCTGGAAATAGTGCCTCCAAAGTGGTCTGATTTTGTCTTGGCCACCAACATCCCAAACCGTGAAACTGATATTCTTATATTCTACAGTCTCTACATTAAAACCTGCATGAACAGAAAAACAAACACTCAGTTCATCTTTATTTCTATAGCGCTTTTACAATGTACATTGTGTCAAAGCGCAGTAAAAAAATGCAAACTTAGCAATGTGGACAAAAGAGTTTAGTGCAAATTAAGGTCAAACTGTGAGATAACCAGCCTGACAGAGAGCGTTTTAGGATAACAAACGCTGCGAGAATCAAATAACAGATGTGATAACAGATGCCGTCTTCAGCCGTACCGATAGTGGGAATGGTGGTAACTATTTCTCCCAGCTTGAGTTTATACAGGATGGTGGTTTTACCGGCGGCGTCGAGACCCACCATGAGAATTCTCATCTCCTTCTTCCCAAATAAACCCTTAAACAGGTTCGCAAAGACATTCCCCATGCTTCACACTGCAAAAAAGGCACATTTCAGTTATTAAAACTAGATTACATAGAACATAAAATGCAGACATTTCTGCTGTTTTACTTTAACTCATGAGAGTATTTCATTCCGGGTTACAAAACAAGAAGATGTAATGTTCATTCAATGACTTTACACAACATTAGGCATAGGCCGATTTAGAATTCTGACAGTATGATAACCTTGGATAAAAATATCACTGTTTCACAGTATTGTGGTTGCTTCTCTAAAATACATTATTTTTAAATGTTTGGGTAAAAAACAAAACTTTTTTCCCGTTATAATTTTAATTTGAGAAACTTTTAAAATATTTTGGAGCAATAACATGTCAGGCTACATATTTCAAATGAATCATTGACTTCTGCTGGCTTCATTAGTTTCAAAAACATTTCTTTCAACTTAAAAAGGTGTGTTTGGAGATCCTTTCTGCTGGAGATACTGTTGTCCTAAAAAACTAAAACAAAACTTACATATACCGTAGAAGCGGTATAGAAGAAAATGTGGGCGGTTTTAAAACCTTGACTTTTTCAAACCTCTGTATACCTTGAAAACAATTATTACCCCATGCTTACACAATATACTAAGCATCATAAATGTTCATAAACATGTAGAGGATAGAAAAATAGCCTGATGTCATGTGAAATAGTTTTTGTGTGTTTGAATGAATTGAAGTATACAAAGGAAACACCAATCTCTGTCTTAGAAACTAAAATAAATACTGGAGCATCTAGGCTTCAAACTAATGCAGATTATTTTCAGTAATACTTTAATGAATTTATATATATATATATATATATATATA